>ONZH01016386.1:0-72720 GCA_900303285.1 Rhinella marina
CTGTAGTAAAGTCATCACGTGGTCATCAGCATATCTTAGTCATAATGGACTATGCTTACCCCGATAACCCCGGAGGCCATACCGTTACGTAATACATCCTCTAAGGCTATCGCCAAGGAATTGGTTCAGGTGTTTAGTAGGGTGGGAATCCCGAAAGAAATACAGACAGACCAGGGGACCCCCTTTATGTCGAAAGTAATCATGGAACTGTGTAAGATGTTTAAGGTTTCACAGCTGCGTACCTCAGTTTATCACCCCCAAACTGACGGTTTAGTCGAAAGATTCAACAAGACACTCAAACAGATGTTGAAAAAGGTGGTGGAAAAGGATGGTAAAAATTGGGATTTTTTGTGTCCATTTCTGTTGTTTGCGGTAAGGGAGGTGCCACAGTCGTCCACCGGATTTTCACCTTTTGAACTGGTGTATGGTCGACATCCTTGTGGCTTGTTAGATGTGGCTAAAGAGACCTACAGAAGTGTAATAGAACATGTCTCACAGATGCAGGACAGAATTGCAGTGGTAATGCCAATTGTAAGAGAGTACATGGAAAGAGCTCCAGGAGCTCAAAAGATGGTTTATGATAGGGGTGCCAAGGTCCGTACATTTTCTCCAGGTGATCGGGTGCTAATCCTTGTCCCCACAGTGGAGAGTAAATTTTTGGCCAAAGCAGGGACCTTTTGAAATCATGGAAAGAATAGGGGAAGTGAATTACAAGGTTTACCAGCCAGGTAAAAGAAAACCTGAACAGATTTACCATGTGAATCTGATTAAACCTTGGAAAGATCGCCAAACCCTGTCCGTGGAACTTGCTCCACCCACTAAGGATAGGTCAGTTGTACCTGATGTTAAGATAGCTGAGCCATTGTCTGACAGGCAAAAGAAAGAGGCTAGACAGTTGGTCATCCATAACAAAGATTTTTTTTCTGACACACCAGCACAGACGCAGTTTATAAAACATGATATCATCACTGACCCTGGGGTAAGAGTACATGTAAAGCCCTATAGAATTCCTGAGGCCAGACGAGAGGCAGTCTCAAAGGAAGTGAAAAAGATGCTGGAGTTGGGAGTGATTGAAGAGTCCCATAGTGAGTGGTCAAGTCCTATTGTGTTGGTTCCAAAGCCCGATGGTACTGGTTTTGTAATGACTTTAGAAAATTTGAAAATTTGATGACAAAGGCCTCATTGAGTTTGGGCTGAAACGTTGCCGAGGGTAATAAAAGGGTCTTCACCCATTCACCTTACTTTGGAGTGCTGCCTTACTTTCTGTGGATTTACTTTCTGTGGATTTATCTAAAGTGGATTCATGCACCAAGTTTCCTGAAGATCTGCACCCATTTCTCCTTTTTTCTAACTGTGCTCTTGGATTTTCTGTTTTTCTCTCTCTCTCTCTCTCTCTCTCTCTCTCTCTCTCTATATATATATATATATATATATATATATATATATATATATATATATATAGATATAGATATCATTTATTTATCAATGACCCCAAACACACCTCCAGGCTGTGTAAGGGCTATTTGACCAAGAAGGAGAGGGATGGGGTGCTACGCCAGATGACCTGGCCTCCACAGTCACCAGACCTGAACCCTATCGAGATGGTTTTGGGGTGAGCTGGACCGCAGAGTGAAGACAAAAGGGCCAACAAGTGCTAAGCATCTCTGGGAACTCCTTCAAGACTGTTGGAATACCAGGTGACTACCTCTTGAAGCTCATCAAGAGAATGCCAAGAGTGTGCAAAGCAGTAATCAAAGCAAAAGGTGGCTACTTTGAAGAACCTAGAATATAAGACATATTTTCAGTTGTTTCACACTTTTTTGTTAAGTATATAATTCCACATGTGTTAATTCATAGTTTTGATGCCTTCAGTGTGAATCTACAATTTTCATAGTCATGAAAATACAGAAAACTCTTTGAATGAGAAGGTGTGTCCAAACTTTTGGTCTATACTGTATATACTGTATATATATATATATACTTGTGCACAAAATGGTATTATGCATGCACAATAGCAACACTGGAGTGTATTCTGTATCTGTAGGGTCAGACAGTGACTCTACAGACAGCAGTATATTTCTGCTGGGCTGCTTGCAGAAATCTGAATCTGAAGTGTAGTGTAGTCTTTAAAAAGACTTTTGGGTTTACAAGTTCCCTGCCTAATAGAAACTAATATTCGCTTATTTTGAACACTTTCTCTATCCCTATCACATGCACAGTCTTTCCCTCTCCTAAAACCACTGCTGTGTGATCCGAGCCCGGGGCGTACGCATCTATATATATTCGTACGTCACCTGATGAAGGCAGCTAATGACTCCTAGACATGTAGAAAAGGTAGTAGGTCATGGCAGGAGGTCCCGTAAGCTTCCCTGCATGTTTATTGGCCAAGAAATGGGCGCTAAACATGCAGGGAGGAGTTTTAAAAAAACAAGAATCTCGCACGCTACTTGGCCAAGTAACGAATATTTACGAGTATGCAAATATTCGTGCGGATAGCGAATATTTACGAATATATTCGCTCATCTCTAGTTATCAGTGATTGATAATGACATTTATTTATTCTCTGTGTGTGTATACATAGATAACTGTCAATCACTGATAACGTCTTTCCCCATGTATAACTAGCAGTGACTAAAAACTATCTATGTATACACACTTACATAGAGAATGCTATCAATCGCTAGTAACACCTCCCCTGTGTACAGCTATCAGTGACTGACAAATTCCTATGTATACACAGTTACATAGAGAATGCTATAAATCACTGATAATGCCTCCGCCATGTACAGCGATCAGTGACTGACAGCTATCTATGTATACACACTAACACAGAACATTTTATTAATTTCTGATACACCCTGTGTATCAGTGACTGACAGCTTACACCTCCCTTATGTACAACTACCAGTAATTGGCAGCTGTCTATGTATACACACTTACAAAGAGAATGCTATCAATCACTGATAACACCTTCCCGTGTACAACTATCAGTGACTGACAGCTATCTATGTATAGACACACAGATAATGCTATCAATCACTGATAATACCTTCCTGTGTATAACTATCAGGACTGACAACTATCTATGTACACACACTTACACAGAGAATGCTATTAATCACTGATAACACCACCCCTGTGTACAACTATTAGTGACTATCAGTTATTTCTGTATACATACTTACACAGATAATGCTATCAATCATTGATAACACCTCCCCTGTGTACAGCTATCAGTGACTGACAGCTATCTATGTGTACACACTTACAAAGAGAATGCTAGCAATCATTGATAACACCTCCCCTGTGTACAACTATCAGTGACTGACAGCTATCTATGTATACACACTTACAAAGAGAATGCTATCAATCATTGATAACACCTCCCCTGTGTACAACTATCAGTGACTGACAGCTATCTATGTATACACACTTACAAAGAGAATGCTATCATTGATAACACCTCCCCTGTGTACAGCTATCAGTGACTGACAGCTATCTATGTATACATACTTACACAGAGATGGTATTAATCACTGATAACACCTCCCTTGTGTACACAACTATCAATGACTGATAGCCATCTCTTTAGATATACTTCTGAAGGAAATGCTATCAATCCTGATAAGATGGACTCCTTGCACAGCTGAAGTCAGAAAAAGCAGATATAAATTATGGGTTTTATTGAATCTTTTCAAAAAAAATTGCCCATGTGAAAAGCCCCATTGAAATGAATGGGTCAGGATTCAGTGCGGGTGCAATGCGTTCACATCACGCATTGCACCCGCGCGGAAAACTCACCCGTGTGAAAGGGGCCTTAGTGTTGTTGGCACTTAAAATGATCTTTTTCCATTATGCACTCAAAATGCTAATCTGCAAATCAAATCAAATTTAGCAAAGCAAAACAAATCAAATCTGTAATTTGCTATGAATCTCAAAATTATTTGTTGAGTTTTTGATCAGTAACATATAAAGTTTACAAATAAATATCTGGCAAGTACAGAATGACAGATACAGTAGGATTGATCATTTGCTGTTCACAGACCAAAATACACATGGTATATTTATGTTTTGTAGAAAATATGACAACCAAGACACATGCAGAAAAATGTAGTTGCTCTACATTAATAGGGTGGGAATTATACAGACCAATTTACACATCCAAAATTTTAACCACACCACAGGTGCAGTAGTGCAGTATGTTTCAGGCCAAATTCACACAGTGGCTATGTCAAGGTTGGGGTACACAGAAAAGGGGGATGTGATTCCTGAGCTCTCCCCAACCCCTGTCCCTGCCTAATTGCCTCCGTGTCCTAGGCGACACGGCGACAACCACGAGGACTGCAATTACACTGACTAAGGTGCAGGGAAAAGGGACAACAAACAGAGACGACCAACACACTGAAGAATAGTCAACTAGCCGCGTCAGTAAACCAGAGATAACGTAAGTACAAAATCAGAAGACGGTAGAGTAGTCTGGTACGAGCCAAGGGTCAAATATAAGCAGTCAGAATACACACGATACAAACGCACAAGCAGGTATAGCAAGGATTTGCAAAAACCGGCAAAGACCAGAGAAGAAGGCAGGTATTTATGCAGGAAGATATCCCACCCCCAGGTTCTGAATGGACAAGATTCTGAGAAGCCACTCAGCCCAGCACCTGAGTATTAACCCTAAGTAGACAAACAAAAACATGAAGATGGGCGTTGGCTCCAAAACAACTCCACAGTGTGAACATGGTTAAAGGCAAGGCGTAGGCACTAAACAGAAACACACAAAAACTCAGAATACCAAGCAAAAATAGAAAACCTATGTTCTCCGGTGACCAGACCTGACAGGCTAGCTGATTTTTTGTTGCAATTTTTTTTTTTTTGCTAAAACATTGGTCAGTTTATTGCAAATCTATAGTAAAATATGAAAATTTAAACAAACATTCCAACAGCGTAAAAATCCATGGCAGATTCTAAACATGTCAGCTTATCAAAGCCACAGTTTATTCAATCTGTTGCCAAAATGTTGCAATGCTATGAGTGAAATCTACAGCTGAACCCATACCAATTGGTTTTAGGTTATATCTGTATCAACCATGCGTTTCTATTTTTCTATTCCAGTATAAAAAAAAAAAAGAAAATGCTCTATCTGGTATATATCAAACACCAATGGTGCCCGATGTATCCTAGAAATTGTGATGGGGTTTGTTGGGTTTCCATTATAGTTTCACTAATTCTGACAGACAAAAAGTATATACAATCAGTCGCATTTTGTCTTAATTTTTTTGTGTGGAATTGCATTGCAACAGAGTAATGGACATCTCTAGTAGACCCTTCACCATAGATGTGAACCTACCTAACATATAATATTTATGAAATGTATGAACCCAGTCTTAGTGTTTCTAGATCTACCACAAGCTTTTACCACATCTGTGGTTCACTTCACTGATACAATGTGAAATAAAGCAGCTTAAATAGAATATGATTAATTAAAATGAATAAAAATATACCCATATATTACACAGTTGCTATAGCTGCTTCAAGACTATCTAGTTGCTATTCATTTTCAGTTTAGTATCTGTAAATCTAAAAAACAAAAGCCCCCACCCATCTCCAAATGCAAAACACGAGACCTTTATTTTTCATAAAATGTCATATGGAGAGAAAAATGTGCAATGTGAGACATTACCTTTATTGGCTTAGATGCACAAATGTGAATATACAGTATTTGTACTATCAATTAGTATTGACAGTCGTATGTCATTAAATTTATATGCCATATGTTACTCTTCCATTCTTCTCTTTAAAGGTTAACACAGACAACAAGATGAAATTAATTCAAAGGTTAACACAGACAAGATGAGGTTAACAAAAGTCTTATAAAAGGAAACTATATCTATTCTATCTATCTATCTTAAAGTTGATTGCACATTGTATAGTTAATTGAAGTTAATAGTCCTTGTACCCATGTTACTGAATCTGCATGCCCTTAATTTATTCTCAACCATAAACAAAGCTGGATTGCTAACAAGATGCCATTAATGCTAATATTACCCACCATTAATTTGCTATCAAGCTGGTACTTGATTAGAAGCTGAGCTAAATAAAATAAATTACAGAAATACACACAGAGTCACCATACATATTACACAAACTCTTGCAAATTTTGGACATCACAATTATTTTAAGGAGCAGGGCAGTATATATAACTAGGAACTTGAGGTCTAGTGGCTAGGGCCAGTTCCTTCCAAACAGAGTAACTCAATCACCAGGGAGGGATGGGGGAGGGAGGGATAGGGTGATGCTGAGGGCCAGCGGTATAAGAAATTGTCTGGCTACAGACTCATGGTCTATGGTGTGTGGCACACATGTCAGTAAGGCAGAGGAGCAGGAGAGAGGACACAGACAAGAAGATGAAGATGAAAATCAAAACTAGTAGCGTCTGGATCATGCACCATTGCCCTGAGGATGGAAAGGAGTTGTTCATGACTTCCTGATGCTATTCAAAGTGCCCAATTCTTGTATCAGCTGTAAATCAAATATTTGGCTGTGTTCAGCCAAAAGTCTAAGAGAGCAGCCATGGAGGTGGATGACAAATCTATATCAGATGGGTAGTTCTGGTGGCTGTCTGATCCTTAGTTGAAATAAAAATTGCTGGCTTGGAAAAGTGGTCCATGCAGAACAGAGGATACTTATAATTTCAGATCAGTTCTTGTCATTAAATCAATGTGTATGTATAGCCTGAGGCACATTGTCTTGAGGGAGGCCCTTGTGGAAGTGTCCTCCCACTTCTTTCAGGAGTTGGCCCAACTTTTACACCTTTTTCAAAGATTGAATCAACTGCCACAATTCCTTCTGTTCTCTGGAAGTTCAGGCAAGCATTTGGCAACTCCCCTTTATTTGCCTTTGATTATCTACCTTAACACCACCCTCCCCTTCCCAGGTGACAGCATACATACTTACCATACATATGATAATTTATTTTATACTTTATTGTATTTTGATGCAGTTGTTATACAAATCAGTTAGTAGACCTGAACAAAAGACAAATTATGCATTTTCTGCAAAGGGTTCTTAAAGAGTATGCAAATGCAACTGTTTATCTCTCCAGTGGATGTAACAAAACAAAATGAAGCGCCTTTGTAGAAAGTCATGAATTAAAAAAACCTACGGTTTGGCTCTACAGCTTACATCTTAATGTGTCTTCATGGATAAAGACTACAAACAACCAGTTATGTGTTACTATCTTCCATCTGCCACCTTTCCTGCTGTCAGAAAGCAAAAAGGAGAGTAGGTAAAGGCTCATGGGTCTTGGTGCAAAAGAGCACCTTTGGGGGTCAACATCACCATCAAGATATCTTCCACTCATGAGATGTTTCAGCACACAACTAGTTTATCTTGCTGATAACTTAGTACCCCTTCTATTGCCCCATAAAGTGCAAGTGCTTCACTTGTGCCCCACTCAGTATTAGTACCCTACTAACTTTCAGTACCCCACACAGTAATAGTTCTCCATTGTACTCAAAACAAAATAATATTTCCTCTTTTATGCTCCATGGTAATTTGTCCTTTTTGCCCTTATACTGTAATAATATCTACTTTGTGCCCCCACAAAGTGATACATACCCCTAAACCACCCCTACAAAGTCAAAATTCCCTTTTGTATCCCTCACAAATGAGTTATGCTCCCTATGCCTAACAATAATAGCAGACTCCCTTGTATATAGTAATAATACTCCATTTATATTCATGCCAACACTGAAATAATAATATCCCATTTTGCCCCATATTAACGATCCTCCTTTATGCTCATAAATTAATCAGACCACATTGTGCCCCCATACAGGGTTGCCAACCGCCCAGACATTTCTGGATAGTTTATAAAAATAGGTAACTTTTTTCCTCATCAGTGAAAAAAATTGATGTTTTTGCAATTTTTTTTTTGAGGTTTGTGGTACTTGCCTAGATTATTTTGGTTGTAATTATCATTTTACATCTCACAGTAAATGCTGGTAATGAGGTTTATAAGCATATTGAGCTATAGACGTATTACTTATAATCTTTATAATTCATTATTTTTTTCCATTTTGTCTGTAAAAAATGTTGGCTGTTTGTGATTTTGGGGTAAGTTGTCCAGAAAAAAAGATAAATTATGGTTGTCAACCCTGCCCCTTTGTACCCCCAAAAAGTAATAATAGCCCCTGTGTGCTCCCAAAGCAGTAACGGGTTTGTGTCAGAACAAAGTAAAAGAGCTTTCTCTGTGCCCACAATAGAGAAAGTACAACCTAAAGTTTGAAGAGACAGATTATGAGGTCTATAGCCCACCACCATTATCTACCTCTGCAGGCTATAACAAACCCTTTTTTGGCTGATCCTGCAGATATGTGTTCAGTGTTGTAGCTATAGGGGTTGCAGTGGTTAAAGCACACTGGAATTGGACTCAAGAAGTGGGGAGTAGTAGTCTCGATGCACACACTGACTGCCACATGCCACATTTGACACTTGACAGATTAGGCAAGAAAATGGTGAAATTATAGTACAAACCTACACCAGCTCATAGCTTTGCATTTAGTTGAATAGACAACAGAAAAATGTGCCTATTTTTTAAGTGGTGTACTTAATAAATTAGATGTGCATTTGCCCTTGGGATTTTGTATATATTTTACAATGTGTTTTTGATTTAAAGGGAATGTCACCATGAAAATGCAGTGTAATTTGCAGGCATGAATGTAGAGAGCAGGAGGAGCTGAGCAGATTGTTATATAGTTTTGGGGGTCAAGATTCAGTATAACTTGTATTTCATTCATTTAGGTGGTCCTATCAGTGATTGACAGCCTTACCTCTATGACTGTGTATACAGAGATGGCTGTCAGTCACTGATAGGACCGTCTCCTTGTCTTCAAAGCCCAGAATGAGCAGACAATTAAATGAATGAAATACTGTTAGGATAGATTCACATCACCATTTTGTTTTCCGTTTATCTCATCCATCAGCAGAACAGAAAACAAAAGATCCTTTATTTTGAGCGTTAGTTGTGCTAATTTTGCATTCCTTTAGTCAGCTCCTTTAGCGATCCGTTATTTTAGATGGCTGAAAAAGTCCTGCATGCATGAAGAGGGATCAGAAGAACGGACAACAAAATAGTAATGTGAACCTGGCCTTACATGAAATTTTTTCTAACAAAACTATACTTCAATCTGCTCAGTTCCTCCTGCTCTATAACATGCCACCTGAAGCTCAGACACCATGGTCAATGTGAAAGTTTCCTTTTAAGCATATATTATTTGAATAGGGGAGCTGGAAGGGACTGCTGGCAGCCTATCTTAATTGTATGGACATCAATGAAGAAAGGGGCACTAAAGTGCCTAAGCAAGCATGAACTCTAACTATGGCTCCATTAAGAAGGAGCAATCTCTTGCCTACCTCTTGTCATCTAAGACGTTATTTAAAGGAAAATACATTTCACCTACTTTTGCTATGTCATTTACATATTTCCTCCGCTATATGAAGCAATGATGTATCTAAGCTCTTACTCATAATGCATTTACTTTCACATATTCACCACTTGACCACACTATGACATTAAAATAAAAGGTTCATGTATTTATTAAAAGTCCATTTAATCTAAGTGCAGACAGTCCAGACATTGCAAGAATAACATCCATTAACATGGAATTGCACGAAATGCTTAAAACCTGTTTTCCCAGCATATAGTAGGCTTATGTTTCTCTCACTGATCTCACTGTTTCTTTGTAGCCAGGAATCCCATATTTGTTTAACCAGGTCTTCTTGATATAACCAAAGGTAAGGGAGTTCATTATATTGATGCATGTTTAAGGGAACCAATCACTTGATTTTCCTCCCCTAAAAAACAACATATTGTATCAAAATGTTTGTGTATATACTAACAATGTTAGTATTATGCAGAAAATTAGCTTTTAATATTGAGTATGCTATGCATTAAAAATTCCTGAATAGTCATATGGATGGTACTGTTTAGGAGAATTTCAGTGTACTGCGCAGTGTTCATCAGTGTACTGCGCATTTATAAGATACAGATGGTGCTAGGTTTTTACCACATATCCCAGCCTCTGGGACATCTTTCAATACCAGGCAAAGATTTGTAAACCGATAGCTTCTCAGTCCACAGTTTTCATGGAAGGGCATACAGTTCATCTCATTATACATTGCCGTCATGGTATATTGCTCTGACACATCTTCCTACTTTTAAAACTGATAAACTATACAATTTGTCATTGTAATTGTTCATTAGGGAGTCCTGACTTCATAAGGAATCATTAAAGGGATTCTCCAGGTTTTTAATGTTGATGACCTATCCTCAGGAAAGGTTTTCAATATCAGATCAGTCTTACATCCATCATCCCCAACAATCAGCTATATGAAGGGAAGGTGCAGACAGTGCGCGTGTGCCGTCTGCACCTGAGAAGGGAGATTGAACGCACGCATGGTCTTCACCTTCTCTTCTTACAGCTAAGAGGTGGAGTTGCCAGAACACCCCCCTTACTCATGCGCGCTAATGTGTGATGTCACCAGGAGCGCTGACGTCATCAGAGACACTGTGCCTGCTCAGCGTGATGATGCAGTGATGTTACAGGTCACCGTGCGAGAGAATAGGCATGTTTCTTCAATCATGATGGCTGTGATAGCCACTCCGCGATCAAATGGATGAGGTGAGAGTATATATTAACCCCCGATAGGCTGAATGTGACTCTCAGATGCTGCGATCAGCATTGAGGGGCATCTGAGGGGGTAAATGACGTGGGACAAGTCGAAACAAATTTTTGAAAACTTTGCTCATCTCTAAACACCACCCTGTGTCACAAGAAAAATTCAGATTTTCACTTCCAAATTTTTCTGGAACACTTTAGCACTGATCACAAAAAAAGCAAATAAGGGGCACATGAGAAGATGAGAAGGATAACCAGCACTGAAGAAAAATGGAAGATTACTCTTGTAACAGCACTCTTCATAGGAAACAAAAGAAAGGGGAGACCATTGCCTAATAGTGAAATATTTTAAATTAGGTACAAATATAGTAATCGTGCTTACAAAATCCAGGATCAGGCATCAAAATAAGAAGGTCATCTGGAAGTCTCATCTTCTATCCTGAGCAAGCAGTAAGTTATACTGAGAAATGTCAGTCGTTTTAAGCGTTTTTTATTCTATATATGTAAAACAGAAATAAAAACATTAATGGAACAATAGAATAGTTGGGAATTTCATCTTGGGAGCTGTGAACCCCCTCATCTGTAAAAGAGACAACAAGGCTTCTAGCCCATTGTTGTGATGTACGAGTTTTTTTCCTTGATTTTGTAAGTGCAGTCACTATACTTATATTTTCTTTATATTATTAGGCTAGGGCTACACCACGACAGTTGTCGTGTGACTTCTTGTTGCTCAAAAGTTGCACAACAATTTTTATAATGGAATAGATGGATTTTTCTGCGTCTGTCGCGTCGCAGTCGCAGCATGTCGCATGTCGCATGTCGCAATGCAACACCATAGAATTCCATTATAAAAATTGTCACACGACATTGGTGTGACATATGGTATGTTGCAGTGTAGTTGTGCCCTATGTGTCGCACGACACGTGTCGTCGTGTAGCCCTAGCCTTAGGCACAGGTCCCGACTTCCTTTACGTTTCAGATTAGGAAACACATCAGGCTATACGCTTCATCACTGCAATATTATAGATCACACATGGATCACACATATCCTGCTATCATTTGGCAGAGATTTACATATAATACAAATGAATAAAAATATTTGGCATATAGCATCACATTCTGTTTTACACTGGTATTTTCCCATAGTAGCATTGCCTCTAATTGATAATATAGAGACGTATAAACCTGTAGGGATATGTTTGCACATGTTCTAATTCCTTTGTGTATAGACCCATGAAGACATTTTTTTAAAACTTGAGAAAATCAAATTGGCACTAATCATTTAGTGTATTATATAAAAATACTGTGCGTATTGGCAAAGAAAATAAAAAAAGGCAGCACAAGTGCTTTACATCATTATTATTTTAGACCTGAATTCCAATATACTTCAACGCTTAGATAAGATGATAATTTGAAGCAAGTTATGCATAGAAATATCTAATAAGAGCCACTTTTGCATAATTTCATTTTTCTTTTCCACACTTTATATCTGTGTCAAATTAATTCTGCTGTCAAATATGTATTTCTTCATGTATTCTATAACAAAATCGAGAATATTAAATATAATGGGTTTACTACATAAGAATTGTGAATGTGGCTCTACACTATATACATAAATCTTTATCATTCATGATTGTTATATACTTAATGCATCACCTTCATCTTAACTATATCATAGTGGTTCACTGTATAGTACTGTACTGGATTCAAATATAGAGATAAATGTTCCTAGACCCAGAGGTTTAGCTTTGGTCTTTGTACCCCCACCCCAGGCATCATGGTCCGGGTGCAACTGCAACTAAAGTACATTTCTTAAGTGCTTTACAGTACTTTAGTTTCAATTTTGGTGAGCAAAAGATGAATCTGCATTGCACAGTAGCATCAAAAGGAAATAAAAACAATCCATTATCTGTTTATTTGTATTAATTATACAATAATGTAAAATATAATTGTATCTACTTCAACATTGCTCTACTGACTTCACAATTATTGCTTGAAGGACCCCTTATATATTATACTATTGATGGCCAAACTCACCATTTATGGCAGAACTATGCAACAATCTAATGTATATATGGAGCTCCTGACTTCCCCCCACCATTATCAAAAGGATCAGGCAGGTTGAATTTAAATTCCTGATCATTTTGTTCTCCCAGAGATAAACAACTGCTGTTTGGCAGTGGTATGAATTTCCCCATTGAAGACACATACATGCTCCCACTTTTCCACTTTTTTTCTAAATAAAAAAAAAACAAAGCCAAAACATCATCTTCGTAGAATTCTGCCTGGTTATTTCTAATTTAATTAGTTTGCCCTTCTTTTTTTGTTGATAATATTTTTATTAACAATCAAAAATGAGGATATATCAAAGACAATCCATTAATTTAGCTATATAAAAAATACAAATCGTCATTATCCTCAAATACCGACATTCCATCTACTGCACCATGACTGTGTCTGCACTCTCCCTATGCTCTCCCTACAGTGTGTAAAAACTCTCCCTATGATTTCCCCACACTGTTCCTACACTGTCCGTGTACTGTCCCTGCAGTCTCCCTATCAAAGATTTTACAATTAAAGCTTTGTTAAAAACTGTTCTTAACACTTGTCACATCTCTCCCTATGCTCAGATAATGGCAAAGACCACAGAAAGGCTTTTAAAGGGGTTTGCATCACAGGGGATGGTCATCTAATGATAGGTGGCATAGCATTATGGTTCATATCGCTTCGGGCTTCTTACTGTCACTTTGAAACATGTGTAGCTGCTATTTTAGGTAAAAAACTATTTGTTACCACGAAGTGAGAAGAAATTCGGATTCATTGCAAATTAAATGTTTCCTCAACTTTGGGTTGAATTCCACTTTGAATGCTTTGATTCGCTTAACACTAGAGATAATGACTGTCATTCTCTGTCTTACTGGGTTTGTCTAGCTGATCAGCAAATGAGGATCACTGGTTACATATAGGCTACATAAAGGCTTGCCAACTACAGACTGTTTTACAGAAGGATTTATGCAGAGGTTCTTCTTGGTTTTAAATTCCATCCTATGTTGTCTGTTATGAAAAATGTTTTACTAACTGTAAGCATCGCTTCAGAATTCCTATCGCTTTGATAAAATGTTCTATCATCATAAGATATGTTAAATGTATTCAAAATAGTTAAAACTTTTTTTCTTGAAAACATACAGAATATATTTTTAAATTAAACTAGCAAGTATCAAATGTCATAAATTGACATTCACAGAAAATTCTGTTTCTATTAGTCTCAACATCACTTAGTTTGCAGTTCAACACAGGAAATTGTGCTATTTTAGATAATGAGGTCAACCCGGCAGAACATTACTCAAAATGAAATGTTATAACAAAATGTTGCCTACTTAGACATGCGTTAGCCTTTGGATCTTTTTCAATTTACTAGGGTGAAAGCGACACGTAGAATTTAATGAAATACTATTCATGTGTTTCAGTAGTGAAAGTATTCAGAAGTTAAGATACACATATAGAGTGATTATTCTGTACTAGGCTAAAGCCTAGACATTTTCTCCCAGTCCAAGCATTCTCATTTTATATACTAACCTTTTATGTGGTACTGTGTCAAATGCTTTGGAGAAGTGTAGTGTTGACCATAGAGATCACTGATTGGCTTGACAACTACAGGACAGCATTGTAGTGGATAGTTGCACTTAGTACCAGAAAGCATCTGGTAATGAGCTACAAGCTTCTTTTTGATGTGAGGAGATTGTGTGCCCTGTACATCAAATCCTTTCCTGCTGATGTTTGCTTAGTAAATAACTGTTAATGATTAGTGTTGAGCGAGCACCTCTGTGCTCGTATGCTCGGGTGCTCTGGGCGAGCACTAGGGGGTGCTCGAGTGCCGGCCGAGCACCCGAGCATAATGTTAGTCAATGGGACTAAACCAAGCACCCCCCGCTCGGAAGAGGGGAGGGTGTCTGGTTAATAGAAAAAAGTCAGAATCGCGACTTCTCCTTTTTTTACTCCTTTCACTCATAAAAGTATGCTAATTAACTGAATTTGTACGCATTAGCTCACAATGCATAGCATTCACATACAAATTTGTACGCATTAGTGTGCAATGCGTAGCATTAGCATACAAATTTGTATGCATTAGCGTACAATGCGTAGCATTAGCATACACATGTGTACGCATTAGCATACAAATTTGTACGCATTAGCGTGCAATGCGTAGCATTAGCATACAAATTCGTACGCATTAGCATACAATGCGTAGCATTAGCGTACAAATCAACATTACAGTGAATGGCAGCACTCCCCCACACGTTTATTCGCTGCGTAGCAGCGAACAAACGTGCGGGGAGGTGACTCGAGCATTGCGCTCGAGTACACTCGGTGTTTGGTCGAACACCGAGCTGACCCAAGCGTAGGCATGCTCGGCCGAACAGCGAGTTCGGCCGAGCATGCTCGCTCAACACTATTAATGATATCAAAAAGTTTTGTGAATTTTTAAAACATTTTTACTATAATATGATCTTTAACCACTTCCAGACCATGTCATTTACCCCATTCCTCACCAAGCCTAATTTAGCAAATCTGACATGTCAATTTATGTGGTAATAACTTTGGAATGTTTTTACTTATTCAAGCCATTATGTTTTCTTATGACACATTATACATCATGTTAATGGTAAATTTGAGTTAATATGTTTTAACTTTATTTTTTTTATCTAAAATTTACCAAAAATTTGGAAGAATTAACTATTTTCTAAATTTGAATCTCTCTGCTCTTCAGATAGTGATAGATAATAAAATATGTATTAATTAACATTCACCATATGTCTTGTTTATGTTGGCATCAATTTAATTTTTATTACGTTAGAAGGTTTAGAATTTTAGAAGCAATGTTTGACATTTTCAAGAAAATTTCTACCCTAAATTATCCCACTTTACACCTCTCAAACTATTCAAAACTTATTTTAGAAATGTTGTTTTACCTTTACGTATTCCATATGACATAAAGCAAAATGGAGGTGACATTTCAAAATTTCACTTATTTTTGTAGATTTTAATATTTTTTTTCCTGTAACGCATCAATGGTTAATAACAAAACTACCTCAATATTTATTACCCTGATTCTGCAGTTTATAGAAACACCCCATATGTGGTTGTAAACTTTTGTATGGGCACACAACAGGGATCAGAAGGCAAGGTGCACCATATGGTTTTTTGGGGGCAGATTTTGTTGGAATGGCCTTTGGCAACATGCTGCTTTTGAAGAGATCCTGAGGTACACCGTTCACCTGATAGGTTCACCTGATAGATAACGTGACATTTTTATAGACCAATCATTTGGAAATCAAGGTCCTAGAGTCTGGAGGAAGAGTGGAAAGGCACTCAATCCTGCTTGAGGTCTAGTGTGAAGTTTCCACAATCAGTGATGGTTTGGGGAACCATGCCATCTGCTGGTGTAGGTCCACTGTTTTTTATCAAGACCAAAGTCAGTGCAGCCATCTTCCAGGAAATTTTAGAGCATGTCATGCTTCCCTCTGCTGACATGCTTTTTGGAGATGGGATTTTTATTTTCCAGCAGAACTTGGCACCTATCCACACTGCCAAAAGTACCAATGCCTGGTTTAATAACCACAGTATCACTGTGCTTGATTGGCCAGCAAACTCGCATGACCTTAACACCATTGAGAATCTATGGGCTATTGTCAAGAGGAAGATGAGGGACACCAGACCCAACAATGCAGACGAGCTGAAGGCTGCTATGAAAGCAACCTGGGCTTCTATAACTCCTCTGCAGTGCCACAGGCTGATCGCCTCCATGCCACGCTGCACTGATGCAGTCATTCATGCAAAAGGAGCCCCAACCAAGTATTGAGTGCATTTACTGTACATACTTTTCATTTGGCCAACATTTCTGTGTTTAAAAAAAGTTCAGTCTCCATACAGCATTAAAATGTATGCGCTCCAACAAAGGAAAGTCAGTTATTCCCAAAGTCTCATGAGACTTTGGTGAATAATTTGTGTATTTGATTTTTAAACTGAAAATACATTTTAAAACTTGGATTCAACCGTGGCTTTGGTTCCGACTGGTAATTCGGAACTGAATTCAGATTCCAGTTCAGATCCAAGTTTTAAAATGGTTTTTCAGTTTAAAAATCAAACACCGAAGTTATTTACCAAAGTATCATGAGACTTTGGGAATAACTGACTTTTGCCTTTTCACAGGCCATACACTCTAACTCTCCATACAGCATTAATCTGAAGTTTCGAACAAAGCGACTTCGGATCTAGGATCCAAAGCTCACTTCGCTCATCACTAAACTATACTGTTATATCATCTGGATATATATTCATCTGTCATCTGGGTTACGGGAAGAGCTGTCTACTCTCTTCCCCAACTCCACGGCAATGGGAGGCTAGAGGAGGATAAGGCAGCAGGGAAGGGCGGCAGGCTTGGGCACTTTGATAGGGAAAGCCCGCCCAATGGGCACTTGAGAGACGTTTATCCTAGAAATAAAAGTGCTTTTCCTGGACACTGAATATACACCCAAAACATAAAGGTATGGTTATAATGCTTTTATAATGTTCTGATGAGAAATGCTGGTAGTTATATTAGTGAAATTTACCATTTATGCTTTTTTCATTGGAACATTATTCTAGCTATAAATCTGCAAATGTGTTCAGTAGATTTTCTTTCACCTAAAAACAGTTAAAACAGTGAATTAATGGGTGAATATTATTGTTAAGCTAAAGTTGTCATGAGTCATAAAGAAAGCATTCCTCTTTGAAAAATGTATAGAAAAAAGGCATTTGATTTTCTACATATGTGATAATACCTTTTGTTTAAAAGAATCTTACAATTCATATGGTTCATGGCAAATGTCACTTCTGCAAAATCTATGCCTAAGTGTTTTATCTATAAAGGATGTATTATATGCAAAGCACTAGCAAATTCCGGGCCCTACATCAAAATTTTGAAAAGCCCCTATTTAATCCTAGATCCAATACAGAGTCAGGGTTTCCTCTGCTATTTATAATATTCCCATGTAGGTTCCAAATAATACTGCAATAGTATGTTCATGCATGCACATGCATTGAGTCATAACAGAAACAGAACATAAATATAAAATGAGTACATATACACATATTCACTACATACATGCACACATACATATGCATAATCACTACAGACATACATACAGTCCATACATACTATATATGCGCACACGCATGGCCACTGAATACAAATGCTCACCACATACATGAAATCCCACAGGTTCAGTTACAAAGTCATATGCATACACATATTCACAACAGTCACACCTTTTTGAACACTCAGTACACATATTCAATCACATGTACACACTCACTATGCATATGCACTAACATATACACACTCACTACATACTGTATATGCACACAACTAGACATATTCTACCAGCATTAAACTATAAGGTGGACAGCAATAGTGCCTTGCAGCACTGGGGTCCTATGTTCTGAATCCAACCAAGAGCAACATCTGCATGGAGTTTGTATGTTCTCCTCATGTTTGTGTGGTTTTCCACCAGGTGCTTTGGGTCCACTCCCAGCCAAAGACATACTGATAGGGAACTTAGATTGTGAGCCCCACTGGGGACAATGAGTGATGTCAATGTCTGGAAAGTGCTACAGGATATATTGGCACTAGACATGAGTGAATGTTTCAAAAATTCGATTCAGCTGGTTCGCCGAATTTTCCGAAAAGGTCCACTTCAAACCGAATAAATTTGTGGCGAATTGCGTTAAAAACGGCTACTCCCGGGCTGCAGAGAGCCTGGATAGTCGTGTAGAACACTGTGCCTTGCAGTAAAATGCATAGGGAGTCTACTGTGGTAATGAAAGAATACTGTGAGCCAGTGTGACACGGCATAACAGATGTCGATCTTAGAATCGCTGCACAGTTTTATGTATTTGGGCAGTTAAGGGGCCAAAACTCACCAAATAACTCAAGTCTGAACTCAGCCTTACAGGTCAATGTTAGCAGCAGCTATAAAGAATCATGCAGAGGCTCAAGATCCTACTAGAGCGCCAAAAGCGCATGCCTTTTACACCAATTCACTGATTCTACATACATTTCGACAGAACCTGTTCTATTACACGCTTATACAAGCAGAGCCCCCCCAGACCTCATGGAGATGGCAGTGGCAGCAGCATCAGCAGACTATAGAGTGGCACGACGACAGTGTGGCCAGGTGGCAGCAGCATGAGTAGGCCACAGAGTGGCAGAATGACAGACCCCGGAAATGGCAGCAGCAGTGGAAGTAGTAGTACAATTTGGAGGCCACAGAGTGGCAAAATTACATAATTTTGATGTAGCGGCATCTAGGAGACGGCATGTGGAGTTGGCGGCGGCAGCATCAGGCCGGAGAGTGGCATGGTGACATACCCTGAAGAGCAGACCGTAAAAAAGAATTCTCAGTCTTTTGGTTAAGATCAACTGTAGTATATGTTCTTATCAGTATCGGGGCTGCTTATGCCAGAACGTAAAACAGAGGAGGTGCAGTGAAGGCTCCAGCTTTGCCTCAACTGTGGCAAAATGTCAGTATTGACACAGTACGCCAAGAAAGCTCGGAGTTCCATCTTCAGATCGAACTGGCGGTCTGCAGGGAGCTGAGCTACTACCTGTGGGAGCCCCTGCCTCTCGCCTCCCCCATGCTCCTCGCTGAGTGTCCCGGGGAAGGAATCGTTTACTTTTAAAAATTCGAGTGTTCAAAACAAACAGGGTTTCCTGTATACTTGAGCTATGAATAATGGAATAGGACTACAGAACGTACCAAAAATTTATGAGTGACATGCTACTGCGGAGCAGAAGGTCCAAAAAATTCTAATCAATTTTGAGGCCACAGAGTTGCAGAATGACAGACCCTGGAAGAGGCGGCAGCAGCAGCAGTCGGACAAATTTACTGGGCCAACTAGTGGCACTGTAACAGCATCTGAAAGAGGCAGCAGCAGTCAAATACATTTCAAGGCCACAGAGTGGCACAGTAACAGCATCTGCAAGAGGCAGCAATCGAATACATTTCAAGGCCACAGAGTGGCACAGTAACAGCATCTGCAAGAGGCAGCAGTTGAATACATTTCAAGGCCACAGAGTGGCACAGTAACAGCATCTGCAAGAGGCAGCAGTCGAATACATTTCAAGGCCACGGAGTGGGAGAGGCAGCAGGAGTTGTACTAATTTTAATGAGACAGACTTGCACAGTGACATACCCTGGGAGAGGCAGCAGCAGTCATAACAATTTAAATTCAACATACCGTAGAGTGGCACAATTACATAATTTGGAGGTAGCGGCAGCTAGGACACAGCATGTGGAGGCGGCAGCAGCATGAGTAGGCCACAGAGTGGCACAATTACATAATTTGGAGGTATCAGCAGCTAGGACACAGCGCGTGGAGGTGACGGCAGCAGCATAAGTAGGCCACAGAGTGGCACAATTACATAATTTGGAGGTAGCAGCAGCAAGGACACAGCGTGTGGAGGTAGCAGCAGCATGAATAGGCCACAGAGTGGCACAATTACATAATTTGGAGTTAGCGGCAGCTAGGACATAGCATGTGGAGGCAGCAGCAGCATGAGTAGGCCACAGAGTGGCACAATTACATAATTTGGAGGTAGCGGCAGCTAGGACATAGCGTGTGGAGGCGGCAGCAGCAGCAGCAGCATACCGTAGAGTGGCACAATTACATAATTTGGAGATAGCGGCAGCTAGCACACAGCATGTGGAGGCGGCAGCAGCAGCAGCATACCGTAGAGTGGCACAATTTCATAATTTGGAGGTAGCGGCAGCTAGGACACAGTGTTTGGAGGAAGCGGCAGCAGCATGAGTAGGCCACAGAGTGGCACAATTACATAATTTGGAGGTAGCGGCAGCTAGGACACAGTGTGTGCAGGCGGCAGCAGCAGCATCAGGCCACAGAGTGGCATGGTGACATAGCCTGGAGGTGACAGCAGTAGCAGCATGAGGAGACCTGATTGTTGAGGTGGAAGCAGCATCAGAAGGCTACATATTGGGTCAGTGACAGAGTGGAAAGGTGAGTGGCAATACCAGTCACTGGTAAAGATGCTGGGTGGTAGAAGAAGCAGCTGGCAGATGTGTGGCATCAGGCCGGTGACAGCACATAAGATTGGCTGAGGCAGGTAGCCTGAAGAATACAGTCTCATTTGACAAGGTTTGGGTGACGCATCATGGCTGATCTAATCTGATGCATCAGGCATTGGTGGGTGGAAATCCTGGCTGATCCATGCCTGATTAATCTTGACAAAGGTGAGTCTTTCCACATTTTGGAAGGACAGGTGAGTTCTCCTTGGGGTAACTGAACACCCGCTCTGATGCCACACTACTAGCTGGGCAGGACAGCTTCTCCAGTGCAAACTCAGCCAGTAGCGGCCACAAATCCAGTTTGACTGACCAGTAGTCCAGAGGATCTTTAATGTGGGGTGGCAGGGTGCTGTCCAAGTAGGCCACCACCTGCTGGTTAAGGGTCTGCTCCTGGTCTACCTGCTGCTGCTGCTGCTGCTGCTGGTGAGTACTTTCCGCACTTAGCGGGTGAAGAAAGCTGCTCATCAGTGACTCCAGATTCAAGTTGCTGCTAATGGATCTGGTACTGCTCCTACCCACCCACAGCAGCCATGGCAGTGGTACGTGAGCGCTGAGAGACTCCCCGGTCAGACCTGCGAGAGGATGGACGAGGACGCAGATAGGCAGCAGCCAACTGACTACATAGGATGTCTCTATAGTACTTCAGTTTGTCCTCCCTCTCAGCAGGTGAAAAAAAGGCCCCCATTTTAGACCGGTAGCGAGGGTCCCAGAGTGTGGAGAGCCAGAAGTCATCCCTCTGCCGGATGGTGACTATTCGGCTGTCACTACGTAAGCAAGTGAGCATGCATCGGGCCATTTGCGCAAGTGACTCGGAGGGACTCCCTGCCTCCAACTGTACTGTATACTGCCATGGTGTCTCTGGGTCATTTGCCTAATCTTTCTCATCTCCCTCTACCTCCTCTGGCTGCTCCTGCTCCTACTCTTCTGTCACCTGGGTAGAAAAACCACTAAATGCTTGTGCTCCAATGTCCTCCTCCTCCTCCAGTTCAGCCCCCACCGGACTCATGTGGCCATAAGATGCAGTCTCCACGTCTCCAGTCCCCTGACCAGAACAATTTTGCAGCATCTGTTCCAGGACATGAAGCAGTGGAATGATGTTGTTCATACCATAGTCCTGGCGACTGATAAATAATGTGGCCTCCTCAAAGGGCCCGAGCAAGCGGCAGGTGTCACGCATGAGCTGCCACTGGCTGACATCAAAATTACACAGGGGAGTACTCCTGTCCGCTTGGATCATTAAGAAATCGTTTATGGCCTTTTTCTGTTCGTACAGTCGGTCCAACATATGGAGGGTAGAATTCCAACGGGTGGAAACGTCACATTTCAGCCTATGTTGGGGGACGCCATTCTGCCGCTACAGCTCAAGGAGGGTGTGCTTGGTGGTGTAGGAATGGATGAAGTGCATGCAAAGTTTCCTGGCCAAGTTTCCTGGCCATTTTTAGAATGTTTTGAAGTTGGGTATAAGACTTGAGGAACCGTTTGACAACCAGATTAAATACGTGCGCCATGCAAGGTGCATGGCTCAGCCCTCCTTGGCGCAGCGCGGACACCATGTTCTTTCTTTCTGTTATCTGTCACCATGGTTCCAATTTTTAGTTGTCACAGAGAAAGCCAGCAATCGATTTCTTCTTTCATGATGCGGAGCAGTTCCTCCCCTGTGTGACTTTGTTCGCCCAGACAAACCAGGTGTAGAACTGCGTGACACCGCCGTGCCCTCCACATGTGGTACGCTGGAGGAGCACTATGACTTGGCCCTGCAGTGGAGGCTGAGGTGGTGGAGAAGGAGCCAGACATTAGTGCAGGATCAGTAGTTTGACAACGAGGAGGAGAAAGTGGCGTCACCTGTTCAAGTTGCTTGTGTGGCTGGGCAAGAAGCACATTAACCCAGTGGACTTTAAAGTACATGTACTGGCCTTGACCGTAGTTACAACTCCACACGTCGGCGCTGCCATGCACTTTGGTAGACACCGACAGGCTCAAGGACTGGGCCACCTTCTCTTCTACATATTTGTGCAGGGCTGGGACTGACTTTTTGGCAAAGAAATGACTGCAGCATGAGCAACTTGGACAGGAGCACGGTCAGCTTCTGCGCTGTAGGATGGCTGGACGTGTACTGCTGTCTCTTTGCAATCGCCTTGGTGAACGACTGCTGCCATAATGAGTGGCGAGGAATAAGAGGAGGAGGAGCAGGAGCATCTGGAGCGGTAGATAATGACAGACAGCTCCCTTCGGCAGGGGTGCTGGAGCCTTGACTGCCTGAAATGGGATGCTTGCCACTGGGTGATGCTGTTGCTGCTGCTGACTGGACCGCCACATCTGAGCAACGGTTCTCCCAGGTCACTTTGTGGTGACGCTGCATATGTTGGCGCAGGGCCGTTGTGCCAACATTAGCACCCTAACTACGCTTCACTTTCTGACCACAGATTCTACATATAGCCATGTTCACCTCCTCAGGCGTCTTTCAAAAAACTTCCACACCGCCGAGTAGGTGATTTTACCACCAACACTCCGCACTGACTGAGTGGTACCTCCGCTGCCTGGCTGAGCCCCTGCGCCGCTCTTTTCAAGGCCGTAAAGCACCTGCGAAGAGTGCAGTCTTCCCCGTGCCCGTTTGGCTCCCGACCTCGCACTGCTGCCACTCTGCTGACTAATGGCCACACTACCGACTTGCTGCCTGCACCGCTGCCTGACGCGCAAGCTGTCAGTCTCGTCTGCAGATGATGATAATGATGATGAAGCCCTTGATTCACCCGGCTCCCAAGTGCGATCGGCTACATCATCATCAACTACAGTTTGCACGTCTCTAATGTCCTCCTCAACTGTCTCGGTGTACAAAGCTCTCAACATCACCTCCCTCTACACTGTCCTCATCAGTACTTGACCGCCTACTGGAAGGAGAGGATTTCTGCCCCACCTCTTGGCTTCCCAGTAGCTGGTGACTGTCCTCAAGTAGTTCGTCCTTGCTGTATAGTGGCGCAGAGCCCATAGCATATAGTACTTCTCTGGCTGAGGGAACCGAAAAGGACTGAGGCAGGTTGAGGAAAGTGAGGGCACTGGAGCTTCTCCTGGCCCATGCCAACTAAGGGTTGTTTCTGACGAACCCACCGACTCTTGGCTGGGGGTTTCAGATGTCATCTGGGAGGAAGTAGATGACCGAGTCAACCATTTAAGAACATCTGGGTTAGTGGTCAACACACGACCACTAGGTGACACCGGTAGCTGTGGCCTCGTTAAGTGACCCCTAATGCCACGTCCCCTTCCTCTGCTGAGACCTGTGCCTGTTCCCGAAAAATTTGTGCCACTGCCCCTCCCCGTGAAGGGCCTGTCACCCCTCTGTCTGACATCCTGTTTGATAAAAAAAATGTAAAATAAAATAAAATGAAGAATACCCCCAAAAATTATACTTTGCTTACTGCCTTGCACAACAGCCCAGCATCAGGTCATAGTGCGCGCCGGCAGGGAAGAGAGTGGAGCACGGGACCGGAGGGCAGTGGCAGCGCAGGACAGGTAAGTAAGGTTTTTATAAGTGGCTGATCTGAAGTCTGATGGGGGCACAAGACGCTGATCTGAGGTCTGATGGGGGCAAAAGACGCTGATCTGAGGTCTGATGGGGCACATACTGCTGTAATCTGAGGTCTGATGAGGGCACAATATGCTGATCTGAGGTCTGATGGGGGCACATTCTGCTGATCTGAGGTTTGATGGGGCACATTCTGCTGATCTGAGGTTTGATGGGGCACATTCTGCTGATCTGAGGTTTGATGGGGCACATACTGTTGATCTGAGGTCTGATGGGGGCACATTCTGCTGATCTGAGGTCTGATGGGGGCACATACTGTTGATCTGAGGTCTGATGGGGGCACATTCTGCTGATCTGAGGTCTGATGGGGGCACATTCTGCTGATCTGAGGTCTGATGGGGGCACATTCTGCTGATCTGAGGTCTGATGGGGCACATACTGTTGATCTGAGGTCTGATGGGGACATAGTAGGCTTATCTGAGGTATGATGGGGGCACAGTGGGCTGATCTGAGGTCTGGTGGGCGCACAGTGAGATGGTATGGGGGCACAGTGGGCTGATATGGGGCCATAGTGGGCTGATCTGAGGTCTGTTGGGGGTCTGACATGGAGGGCTGATGAAGTTCTGACATGGAGGGCTGATATGGGGGTCTGATGTGATGTCCTGAAATTTATGGCAGTCTGATAAGAGGATTTGATGAAAAATATTTTTTTCTTATTTTCCTACTCTAAAACCTAGGTGCGTCTTATGGGCCTATGCGTCTTATAGGGCAAAAAATACGGTAACTGTTTTTTGGCCAATTCAACTTCGCCGGGGAAGTTTGATTTTTTTTTCCCCAAAACACAACCCAAAACCTCTTTTTTTTTTTTTTTTTTTTTTTTTTTACAGCGACTGACGCTGCGACTATCTATTTAAAAGCAACGGGCCCAGAACCACGTCTTAACTCTTTTTGGGCAATTCAACTTTACTGAGTACGTTAGCACAATATCACGCTTTTCTGTTTGGATGGCGAATGACGCCAAAAATACTTAGTTAAAATGAACAACCGCAAAAAAAAAGTATTAACTGTTTTTTGGCCAATTTAACTTCGCCAAGGAAGTTTTATTTTTTTTTTTTACCCAACACAACACAAAAGATAACTTTTTTTCTCTATATATGTACCCCAAACAAAGCTCTGAACCTCTTACTTCACTGCAACAAGGAACACAAGTGGTGCTTCTTTGAATAAAGCACCCCAATACAGCCTTTAGAACAGACTGCCCCAAACCCCAATGCCCATTCACTGCTGCTCAGTGTACCAGAATAGCGATTTCACTGCCTGATAATCCGCTATGGATTCTGTCTAGAAATCGTCCCTCTCCTATCCCTGCAATTCAGATTATCTATCCCCAATCTCCTCATTTCTTTTCTTTAGCAACATTTTTCTATCATTTGCCCTATCTCTCCTGACGTCTGTCTCTGGTCTAAAATCAATTGCAAATGGCGGATTCCATCGCTGCAGAGCTATTTATAGGGCTGTGACATCACAGGACCTGGCTGGAAGCTAATTGGCTACATGTCTGCATGTAATCGCATTGTGGGTGTTTACTTCTTTGTCCCAGGAATCCTTTCCCCATGTCATGCCATGTGCTTGCGGCCATTTTAGGAAAAAAAAAAAAGATTTGTTACCACAAATCGCCATGAAATTCGCTTTCGTGGCGAATCGAATTTTCCATGAAATTCGTAATGAATTCCACTTTGTCAGCTTCGATTCGCTCATCTCTAATTGGCACTATATAAATAATATGTTAAACTATGTAAAGAGAAAGCGCATGAGTGATAGACCATTGACATCAGTGAAGGCAGCATAAAGGATGTGACAGGTTTCCTTTAATATATCATTTAAAGTCTATAGAAAGGTGAGTGTCAATCTATTAGTTACCAGAGATATTGTTTCTGCTATTTTTATATGACAAATGAAAAATACTTGTTTTGAATTTTCCAATTTACAATCATACCATTTCAAAATTTCTGCTAAATAACTTACCAGAAAACCCTAATAGCCATATACAGCTAAAGAATTGCTTTTATTTGTTTAATTTGATTTTTTAAAATCCAACCCTTTGTTGAGTCTTGAGTTCTGTACACAAAATAACCATTGACTTTGGGTAAAGTGTAGCAGCAATAGAAAGCCTGTGTGGACACCAAAGATAAAAGTCAGTTTAACCAGTTTCAATCCAAAAAAATTAAATCAGTTTAAATGAAACATAGGGACCACCTACACGTTTCGGACTGAAATAAAGTTGAAATGTTATATTTTTAGTGCTGGACACTACATGGAGTCAAAAACAATAATAAAATACTAAACCACCTAATATACCAGAGTCCACAGAAAATCTTATTCTAAACTAAATAGACGAGGCGGCAAATCATAATGAGGTCGTTATTATGGAGGATTTCAACTACCCAGATATAGACTGGGAAACCTGTACATCTCATTAAGGAAATAGGTTCTTGGCAATAACCAAAGACAATTACCTTTCCCAACTGGTTCAGGACCCAACTAGAGGACTAGAGGGACAGCCATACTGGACTTAGTATTAACCAATAGACCTGACAGAACAACACATGTGCAGGTTGTGGGACACCTGGGAAATAGTGACCATAAATAATAACCTTCCAATTGTCATTCAAAAGAGTGTTTCTTCATGGAGGAACAAAAATACCAAACTTCAAAAAAGCTAAATTTAGCCAACTAAGAGAAGCCATATATTATATAGCAGGAGGAGGCTCACAGAAAGGGAAACGGGAATACCTAGAGGTGCTGCACCTGCTGGACCACCTGTATCCAGAAAACAGGAAATAAATAGTAATGTACACAAAGGTGCGCACACTCACTTAGGAGCTGGATGGATGACCGACGAAACAGATGAATTACTAAAATGATATTTATTAAATAAAGCAAATATACATAAAATCACATGTAAATAGAAGACACAATAAGTGCAGTCTCACTGGTCTCAATGGTAATGGGTCGCTGAAAGTATGCAGTTATAAATAGCTTGAAATTGTTAATAGCCTGCTATATTATGTATGTCCAGGTAGACAGGCATGCAAATAGCGTAACTCACTCCATAAGTAATGTGGGATACTTTCAAATAGCTGCAAATAGCAGCGTGCTGATAATAGAATACTCACAGCCAGCCCGGTAAAGTGCTTTAAAAAAAGGCGTATGTGTTCACAGCCAGACAGGTAAAGTGCATTCACAGGGGCCGCATATAGCGGCGTGCCGATGGGTAAAGTGCTATCACAGGGACCGCATGTAGCGGCGTGCCGATGGTCCGGGTCTAGGAGCAATGTCGGCGTGTGACGTCAGTGTTCACGTGATATCTCTGGTCACGTGTCTCGATAATCAGCTGACCCGTTCGGCAGGTCCTGGAAGGTCCTTCAGTCCGTTGAGAAGTATATTTCTAGGTGGGTTTTCTCATAGGCAGTATAGTCACCTTCATATAGGACAGTCAGATTTGGGTCCAGACCCCCCAAAAAATTGTCCCTAGAAATATACTTCTCTATGGACTGAAGGACCTTCCAGGACCTGCCGAACGGGTCAGCTGATTATCGAGACACGTGACCAGAGATATCACGTGAACATTGACGTCACACGCAGACATTGCTCCGAGACCCGGACCATTGGCACTCCGCTACATGCGGCCCCTGTGATAGCACTTTACCCATCGGCACGCCGCTATATGCGGCCCCTGTGAATGCACTTTACCTGTCTGGCTGTGAGCACATGTGCCTTTTTTGAAAGCACTTTACCGGGCTGGCTGTGGGCCAGTGAGACTGCACTTATTGTGTCTTCTATTTACATGTAATTTTAAGTATATTTGCTTTAATTAATAAATGTCATTTTAGTAAGAGAAGCCATAGGCCTAACTAACTGGGACAAAGTCCTCAAAAATAAAAATACAGCCACAAAATTGGATATTTTTAAAAGCATCCTAATATCTAATTGTGAGAGGTACATACCTCATGGGAATAAAAGGGTAGGAAACAAGAAAAAAACAATGTGGATAAATAGAACTGTAAAGAAAGCAATAAATGACAAAAATAAACCATTTAAATCACTAAAACAGGAGGGGAGCGAGGAAGCATTGAAAAACAATAAGGAAAAAAATAGAATATGTAAAAGACAAATAAAAGCAGCCAAACTAGAGACCGAGAGGTTAATCACCAAAGAGAGTAAAACTAACTCTAAAATTTTCTTCAATTATATAAATGGTAAAAAGTATAAACCTGAAGGTGTCAGCCACTTACAGAGTAATGAGAGGGGAGTTGCAGAGAGCGATGAGGAGAAAGCAAACTACTAAATATTTTTATCTACACTGTATTCACTGAGGAAAATAAACTGTCAGATGAAATGCAGAATATAAAAATAAATTCCCCATTAAAAGTGCCCTGTCTGACCCAGGAAGAAGTACAGCGGCATCTTAAAAAGATTAAAATAGACAAATCGCCAGGACCGGATGGCATACACCCCCATATCCTAAGAGAATTAAGTAATGTCATAGCCAGACCCTTATTTTTGATATTTAAGGACTGTTCCACAGGATTGGCGCATAGCAAATGTGGTGCCAATATTCAAAAAAGGTCCAAAAACAGAGCCTGGGAACTATAGGCCAGTAAGTTTAACATCTGTCGTGGGTAAACTGTTTGAAGGTTTTCTAAGAGACGGTATCTTGGAGTACCTCAATGAAAATAAGCAAATAACTCCATATCAGCATGGCTTCATGAGGGATCGGTTATGTCAAACTAATTTAATCAGTTTCTATGAGGAGGTAAGCTCTATATGACTATTGATCTGGGCAGAAATCAGATGGACCCTTCTTCAGGACCTTGCAATTATATCTTCTGGACCCTTCTGACAGTCCAAAGCATTTTTGACCAATGATTGACCAATGGGATACTGGGGACCAGGCCAAATAAAATTTGGTTAGTATATAAAATGAGAATGCTTGGCTGGAGGAGAAATTGGTCTGTATTGGCTGAGTTAGGAGTAACTGCTCAGAATGATGAGAAAACAGAGAGTGGGTATTAACGCACAGTCAGTCCCACTCAGATTAGGTCACTGTCACTAGTGGGGTACCACAGGCGTCAGTATTGGGCCCTATTCTCTTCAATATATTTATTAATGATCTTGTGGAAGGCTTGCACAGTAAAATATCAATTTTTGCAGATGACACTAAACTGTGTAAAGTAATTAACACAGAAGAGAACAGTACACTGCTACAGATGGATCTGGATAGATTGGAGGCTTGGGCAGAGAAGTGGCAGATGAGGTTTAACACTGACAAATGTAAGGTTATGCACATGGGAAGTAATAATGCAAGTCACCAGTACATACTAAATGGTAAACACTGGGTAACACTGACATGGAAAATGACCTAGGAATTTTACTAAACAGCAAACTAAGCTGCAGAAACCAGTGTCAGACAGCTGCTGCCAAGGCCAATAAGATAATGGGTTGCATCAAAAGGGGCATAGATGCCCGTGATGAGAACATAGTCCTGCCACTTTACAAATCACTAGTCAGACCACACATGGAGTAGTGTGTACAGTTCTGGGCTCCTGTGAACAAAACAGACATAGCAGAGCTGGAGAGGGTTCAGAGGAGGGCAACTAAAGTAATAACTGGAATGTGTGGACTACAGTACCCAGAAAGATTATCAAAATTAGGGTTATTCATTTTAGAAAAAAGACGACTGAGGGGAGATCTAATAACTATGTATAAATATATCAGGGGTCAGTACAGAGATCTCTCCAATGATCTTTTTACCCCAGGACTGTGACGAGGGGACATCCTCTGCATCTGGAGGAAAGAAGGTTTGTACACAAACATAGAAGATGATTCTTTACGGTAAGAGCAGTAAGACTATGGAACTCTCTGCCTGAGATAGTGGTGATGGTAAGTTCAGTAAGAGAGTTCAAGAGGAGCCTGGATGTATTTCTGGAGGGTAACAATATTACAGGGTATAGCTACTAGAGATGGGTGGTTGATCCAGGAAGTTATTCTGATTGCCTGATTGTAGTCGGAAAGGAATTTTTTCCCCTAAAGTGGGGAAAATTGGCTTCTACCTCACAAATGTTTTTTGCCTTCCTCTGGATCAACTTGTAGAATAACATGCCCAACTGGATGGACAGATGTCTTCTTTCGGCCTTATAAACTATGTTAATATGACACAGACATCTCCAGTTGCGTATGTACGTTTAGGAAAACTCGTTTCGAAATTAATCTGAATTTCCTTGTTCTTCGAGGTAATGATTCAGTTTTCCTAAAATGGCGGCTATACTTGTTAGAAAGCAAAACTAAGTTTAGAGGAGAGAAGCCCAGGAACGCAAGATTACCCATAATGCCGTGAAGCCAGCCAATACACAGATATCCATCTCCTATGATGTCACAGCCCTATAAAACAATGATCCTGCGCGGTATCCGCCATTGTCCTATGAGCTGAGCATAGGGAGAGATGTGGCAAGTGCTCATGTGCTAGGGACAGTGTTGCTGAAAATGATTAATAAAAGAATATTGGAGAGGGAGAGTGCAGGGAGACTTTTATTTATTCCTACATTTATTTATTTCTACATCAGCCATAAACTCAGATATGTAATTCAATAACAATAAGATGGAAGCCTTTATTATTCCACTGCTAGTGTGCCATGCAATATCATCCAGTCTGCACCCCTTAGGGGGGCCAGTTCTTAATGATGACCATCCTTATCTTTGCTTGCTTTACTTCTTCCTAATCATCCTTCAAAATCTCCATGTGCTATAAGAGTCAACAGTCAACAAGATGCAGAGAAAGGAGGAGATGAATGTTCCTGATGACATATTCTTATCTATATTAGAGTATGTGGAAATGGAAGAAAAGCAGATGGCAGAGAAGGGCTCCCACCTGTAGGGCAGGAGAACATTGGGGTTGGAGAAGTGTATTTATAGTGATTCATGATGAATTAATATAGAACAAATCTAATTTCTTGACTAACTTCGGCAAAGATACCAAATCACATTTTTCAAAACTTCACTCATCTCTAATCATTGTATTTTCACTGTATAAAAAGTCATAAATCCTGTAAAAGAAAGTTTAATACTTTATCAGTAAAAACTTTTCAAACCAGTGTATAAATTTGTGTTATCTCAGACGAGTGCTGAGAAACATCAAAGAAATTTAGGAGAAATTATATATCATTTCTTATAAAAAGTGCAGAGTGGTATTACAAGTCAATTCTGCAGTTTATTGCAGTTTCTTGAATTTCAATACCAATTTAAATGTACTGAATGCAGTTTGCATTTGTCAAGGTGCACTGAGATACCTGTCAAATGTTCGACAGATTCCAGAGGCTGATGAAAGAGAAAATGATGAATATTATTCCTTCAAGTTAACATGCTTCCTATGTCACACACTCACTATTGATTAATATAGAATATAGCAAAGATTATAGTATCAAAATACTGTACGGGCTGTAAATTAAAATAATAATTATGAGTAATAGTAGTTTATACAATAGTAACTGTACAACTAGTAATCATAGTAGACGTTTTATAGTACTAGTAGTAAAAAAAATGAAAAAGAGCTATTCCTATCAAATAATCATGATTGGGGTTGGTTCAACCACTGGGAGCTCACTGCTCAATGGAGCACATCTCGCGTTCCCCAGAAGGGGCCATTTGTGATGTAATCATACCTGTTGGAATGAGCAGACAAGGACAGGTCGGAAAAGATCCTCGGCCTGTGTGTTTCTACTCAGTCCAGCAGGCAATGTCCCTGCATGTCACCTGCTGGAGAGAGCATACCCGGTGTCTGACAGACATCAATTATGTCCTGGGTCCTGTCTAGGCACACAGTAGCCATTATTACTGTTTGTGTACTGGCATAGGGTGGTCACTTTTATAACCACAAAAAGGAGGACATCATAACTGGGACAGTGGGTGATGATACAACACACAGAAAGGAAACCATAATCTACAGTACCGTATTTTTCGCCCTATAAGACGCACTCCCCCCCCCCAAAGTAGGGGGAAAAATGCGGTGCATCTTATAGGGCGAATACAAGTGAGCGCTTCCTTATCTTGTACATAGGGACCCCCATCAGACCTCAGATCAGCCCACCCAGCCACTTAAAGACCATACTTACCTGTCCTGTGCTGCCGCTGCCCTGCGGTCCCGCGCTCCGTGCTCCACTCTCTTCCCTGCCGGCGTGCACTATGACCTGACGCTGCAGCATCACGTCATAGTGTGCGACGGCAGGGAAGAGAGTGGAGCGCGGGACCGGAGGGCAGCGGCAGCGCAGGACAGATAAGTATCGTCTTTAAGTGGCTGGGTGGGCTGATCTGAGGTCTGATAGGGGCACAAGACGCTGATCTGAGGTGTGAAGGGGGCACAAGACGCTGATCTGAGGTGTGAAGGGGGCACAAGACGCTGATCTGAGGTGTGAAGGGGGCACAAGACGCTGATCTGAGGTGTGAAGGGGGCACAAGACGCTAATCTGAGGTCTGATGGGGCACAATATGCTGATCTGAGGTCTGTTGGGGGCACATTCTGCTGATCTGAGGTCTGATGGGGGCACATACTGTTGCTCTGAGGTCTGATGGGGGCACATACTGTTGCTCTGAGGTCTGATGGGGGCACATTCTGCTGATCTGAGGTCTGATGGCGGCACATTCTGCTGATCTGAGGTCTGATGGGGGCACATTCTGCTGATCTGAGGTCTGGTGGGCGCACAGTGAGATGGTATGGGGGCACAGTGGGCTGATATGAGCCATAGTGGGCTGATCTGAGGTCTGGTGGGGGGCTGACATGGAGGGCTGATGAAGTTCTGACATGGAGGGCTGATATTGGGGTCTGATGTGATGTTCTGAAATTTATGGGCAGTCTGATAAGAGGATCTGATGAAAAATATTTTTCTTATTTTCCTACACTAAAACCTAGGTGCGTCTTATGGGCCGGTGCATCTTATAGGGCGAAAAATACGGTATATCACAGCGTCAGCCAAATTACATAAGCTACAAATCTATAAGTTAAATAATTGTTTCTCTCATTAAACTTGGCGCCTACTTGCAATACTTTTCCCCACTTCCTTTAAGAGTTTGCTATTGGGCATTACAAGGAAGCAATAAAATAGGAGAGAATGTCTAGGTTTTTATTATGTGGTATCAGAGGACATTAAAGAAAGGAGACATAAGACGAAACAACCACAACTCCCATAATTTTCCTGCCTCCTGAATTGAATCCATGCTACTTCAGTTTCTTTTCCACACAAAGATCGATCACCTCATGTGCCACCTCTTTGGCTCTCCACTGCTGAGATCCACCCACATCATTGCAGGTCCTTCAGCTCTTGCTAATGGCTATGAACTGCCATTTTGACAAAGGCTGTGCTGGAAAAACTTTGAATGGGCCATTATGCTAGTCTGTCACTCATCATGAAGCATAACTTGTATAGTTTCTTGTTTTACTACTCTTTCCCATTAATAAAACATCCCATGGTATAGAAATAGCTTTTATATTGTCATAATATTTTTATTTTTCCATCAATTATGCTGAATATGTGTTTGTTTATTAACTTTTTAGGGAATAGAAAAAAAAACCTTTATTGACAGATGAAAAAAAATATATTTTACCCTTGTTTTTTTGTGTATTTTTTCCATGGCATTTATGTATTTACCTTATCATACAGGATGTGTCAATTGCACCGTTACCCTGTTTGTGTGTAAAGGCCTTATTACACGGCAGATTATTGTTAAAATGATCACTAATAATTATTGGGTAATCTGGTAATCTGATTCATTGGGTAATTTGGTTCATCAGATAATCTGGTTGTGAGTAATTAAAAAAAAAACAATCCACTTGCTCGTTCATCTTGTCGTATTATCACTGCTGGCGGGCTAGTTTTTCATTGGCCACACTGTACAATGTGGTCAATAACTCGGGTATAATATTGATATTATTGCCATATTGCTTTTGCCGTAACATTGAACATTATCTTGCAGTATGTACAACACACTCCCCAATATGGGTATCATGCACTGAAATGCCCAATTACACCAGTAAACAGAAACAGTTTTTTAGAAAAAAAAAAGGAAGGGGGTTGGCTGGTTGTTCATATAGAAAAAAGTGAGTTTCTTGCAGGATTCAGAACTTGCTAGCAAGCTGTATGAAACAGCCAAGACAGTGACCAATCCATCATTCACTCTCCATGCTATGCTTTCCCTGATAAAAATCTACTCAGTTTTATCTCCAATTTTCTTCTTATTGTGTCACTAGTAAATGGCTTGTGCCTGCACATGTTTTTTTTTGTCACAGCCATGAACACTTTCTATCTTTTCTTCGTTCTGTGCAGAAGGACTTAGCTGAATATTACTGTTTGATTGGCTGATTGGCTCAGCCTCTGATCCAATCAGGACAGCCCCCCCCACACACACACTTCTTCCCAGTGTCATGTGATCCTTCATCATCTTCCTGTCTCATTGTATGGAACCGGCACAATGATGAGGAACAGTACTCACGTAGCCCCCATCATTTAACCCCCTCAGATGCCGTGTTCAATGCTGCTCAACAAATTGGAGACTCACAGGTGCTTTAGGTGCTCAGGGGGATAATCTGGGGTTAAAAAAAATCATGCTCACCTCAACTACTTGATTGCGGAGATGCCGTGCACTCCATTCTTGTGATGATCTTACCACGTATTAAGAGCTAAACCCAAACATAACCCCTTCTTCACCCAGTCAGCCCCTATGAGTTAAGAATCGGAGCATTTCATGCTCTGAAGCTCTTTCCTGACCTGTGTTGTATAGTGCAGGGAAAGGGCTTTTTCTGGAGATCCAGTGACATACCGGGCTCTGCTAGGTGGAGGCTTCCACCTAGCAGTGTTTCCAGTGACACCACCTTCACTAATAGGTGGTCTTTAGTGCTGCTCTAGCATGTCTTACAGACCATGGCAGAACTAAAGACCACCCATTAGTGCTGGTGACGTCACCGGGATCACTGCTAGGTGGAAACCTTCCCCTGGCAAAGCCTGGTACATCACCGGATCTGCAGAAAAAGCCCTTGCCCTGCACTGTACAGCTCAAGTCAGGGCACATTAAATGCTCCAATGACTGGGTGAAGAAGATGCATGAAATGTATGAAACATCATGCAATATTTCATACATCTGGCAAAACTAACTTTAAAAATTCCTCTCATGATAAATCTCCTCCTTAGTGTCTATTGTGTTACCGTACATATTGAGAGATAAGATTACTTACTGGGATTTTGTTTTGCACATATGTGCATGCTTTTTGTTGTAGCAAAATGAAACAGCATAAACATATACCATTACATTGTTGCAAATAATCAAATGTAAAGTTAAAAAGGCAGGTCAGAAGGAGCACTAATACAATATAGGGTGAATTTTATTAAAAGGTATAAAATAATAAATGCTGTGACATGATTCTTGACAGATCCTCCTCCTTCCTCAGGCCTTGTTGCAAATAGGATATGGTGACATCTTTTGAACTCTAGCAGCCTTAGGATAATTGTGGCTCAACTAACATTGCATTACATTATATAAAGAATATTTTGGCAGTTTCTAACATAGATTTGTCAGTTAGAACAAGACGTTCCAAAATCCATGTACACTGAACTGTAAAACTACCATTTAACAAGCTGCAAAGCCTGCCAGCCATGCTATCACAGTCCAATAGTCAAGCACAAATTGCATTTAACACTGCTCTCTAATATTTCACGGATGCAGAATTATTTTGGAAGTAAACGTAATATGATTTTTGTTCCAGAATATATTTTTCATACTGTAAACATGTCTCATGCTAGCAATATGTTCAGCTGGGCAAACAAATATCACCCTTGTATTGCCACTGACACATGAACGCATCACTGGAGAATAAAGTGGTGTATTAAATGAAAAAACATAATAATTAGGATTTAAATGCGCTGTTGTAAGCCAAAACTGAAGGGTGCTATGTAGCTAAAAACTACCATAGTTTCAGATGTATATTACGCCTGTACTAAAAAAAAAAGACTACAAAACTGCTATAATTGAATAGACAGATGTAACAAAGCTAAGTTTGTCAGTACAGCAACGTCAAGGTAGTCATTTGCTACAATGTGTACAATTTGTGACTTTACCCAGGACAGCATTTAAACTGAATATGTTGTTGTAAAGGGGTTCTGTGTTTGTATTAAATTGGGAATATTGAAACATTTCCAGTTTACATTGATTTCTATGTCGGCAGGCTCATCCTTGCTCATGTGCACCCAGGCACTGATTTATTTCAATGCTGCCTTTTTAGATACCATAGTCTGACAGTAGCACCAAGAGTAAATTATTTTTTTACATTTTGAGGAGGACTCAAAGATTTTATTGCCATGGCCCCCTCAACAGTATTATACAATGACATTATATATAGTGATACTGTAGGAAATGAACTGAGTGGCTGCTGGGCCTTGTCTGACTATCCACAGGAGTGAAGGTTGCAAAGAAGTTGCTGGGGTGGGGGCATTCAAAAATTATCTGTGGGGCCCAGTCATTTCTAGTTATGCCACTGATCAATACTATGAGTTCAGTTCTGTAAGAATGCCTATTGAGAAAATGGGACAAAGGGGGCAACTTCTATAACAAAAATATGTACTGCTCACCAGTATAGGCTGTGTTACACACACAACATTGCTGCATGCTTTCTAATGGATCAGCTGCTTTCAACCTGCTTCTTTGGGACACTTGGATCAGATGGACAGTAAACAATGCACAGGGCAATGGATAGGATCTCTATGCTGGTGCTGTAGAAACTTTAGAGATAAGTATTGTTGCAAGTAGTTTTATTGGTGCAGACAATCAACATGTGTAATAATCCTGATGACGGAAATGGTATAGTCCAGAAATGTGTTGACTGTCTTTGCACAAATAAAGTAACTTGCAAGAATACTTAACTCTGAAGCTTCTAATGTAGCACCACTGGCAAAATATGCCCTGTTGGTCCGTGCATGTGTTTAGTTCTCCAATGTTCAGTCCAACATTGGAATTCTTCAACAATCCTCCTGTCCCACATTGAATTCCTATGCCCTGCTTTTGTTTAGCAAATTTCTTTAATTTAGGGTACACAGATATGGTGATATTTAAAGCAGAACTGAATCATTTGAAAATAACTTAAACTGGTGATACCTAGAGATGAGCGAATCATGCAAAATTTTATTCGCCGAACATTCGCTGAACTTTTCCTAAGATTTGTATATTCGACGAATACATTTGTTGAATTTGCACACAAAATATACGTAATTATATGGCTTTTAGCGAACATTCGCGCACTAATAACAAACCCTCAGGTAAAAAGGTACGCAACCTCTTTGAGCACGTACGCATAAGCATACAAAGTGCGTACGAAAATGACGGGCTTTGCTGGAGAGGAATGGTGGAGCAGGAGGAATGCTCTGAGTCTGACCCCTGGCTTCATATGGATACTGTATCAGCAGATGACAGCAGACCACCTGGATGAGACTGAGATCAGTGTGCCATCCATTTCACTACCTCATCCACTTTCTCCTCCACTAGAATTTTGCGCCTTGGTGGGTTAGCCTGGTGGAACAACGGCCAAGTATTGCGAATACTACTAGTAGATGCTCCGGCTACAGGTTCTTTGGCACTTCTGCCCTGTGCCACCTTCTCCCTTTTTTTTTAGAGCTTGAGGTCTGGCTGGAACTGGACCCCTTTTGCTTATCCATTCCAGACATTTTTCAATTCACTCTGTGGCCCTGCAGCTGGTCTTTGTCCGTGTATCTCCCTGTCTCTCGCTATCTCTCCCTGTCTCTCTCTCCCTGTCTGATTAATTACTAGCCCTGAACTGTCCCTGCACTTGCCCTGCAGTATCCCTGATATGTGTAATATGAATTCCCAGAGCAATTACACCCCAATTTTCACAAAACAGGTCTCAGAGTCTCAGAACTTCACACACAGTGCTTCTGCTCGTCTCAGCATTCGCAGCAGAAGTGATGCGTCACTGGCTTACCGAGCCTGAGCCAATCAGAGCAAGCCCTGCCCACTAGGTCAGGTGACCGCTTTCTTCCCGGGCTTTTGCACACGATAAACAAACTAACAGTAAAATTTTGCTAACGAATTGAATTCGTACGCAACAGTAACTTATACATAGCAATAGCGTATAATTTATAGGACAAACTACGTAGCGAATGCGTACAAAGCCAAAGCGAATCACCTAATATTCGGATTTGCTTCGCAGCTAAAAATTTCCAAGATTCGATATGAATCAACGAATCGGCGAATAGATTCGCTCATCTCTAGTTATTCCATGATTGATGTACAGTAAAGAAGGAATATCAGATATCATATAGTACTTGACAATCTCTTTCTAACAAATCTAGAACCATGTCTGTTCATCGCATGGATCCAGAGATTTCCCCTATTGCTCTGCTTATTTCAGTTTGGAAGCTCAAGGAGCATGTCCTTTCTCAAGAGCATGTCCTTTCTGCTATAGCTCTTTCCTTATTACTGTCACAGCTTCTAACACAAAATGCGGTTGGTGACAGGTGAAGATTTAAACAGCAGGTGGTGCTATACAGATAGATTTTAGTGAATAACTCAGTGGCTAAGCTAAATTTTTATTTACATGCAATTACAAAAGTATTCAAATCCAGGTGCTGGTTTGAAAAATTTAGAATATTTTCCATGGTACCAGCTCTTTAAATGGGTTGACCAGTGGAGAAACATTTTAGTAAAGCGCTCAAAATGGGCATAAAAATATAAAAGAATCCATACTCACCCTCATGGCAGGATATATCTGCTCAGCCAGTCACTAGTGAGAGCAGTGACCTGCCTCAACCAGTCATTAGCTGAGCATGCATCTCTGGAATTACCTTTGTGCCTAGTGGAACCACAAAGTTGGGACCAACTGGGACCTGAAAAGTGCCTGAACAGTAGCAGTGGGAGATTAGTTTGGGTACGTACTGATTCATCTTACTGAAACTCAAAAGTAGTTTAAACCGTACCAAAATTAGTGCATGTGCTGGTAGATGAGCAACGGTTTTTATAAAATCCCAAATCTTTATTAGAATTGTTTAAAATGAAAAAGTCGCTTTATCTCCACAGGTGTGATCTGGTATTGTCACACTTAGTATCAGGGATGTGGAGGCACACTGTGTGTGACTGTTTATGGATAGTCACAGTCCTCAGACCAGAATAGCTGTCCTAAAGGTAGTTGACTAATCCCTCCCTGATATAAAGCTTGCCACCTCGGTGTAATCCATTGTTAATATAGAATACAACTGAGGTGGCTACCTATATCTAATTGCTTGATTGCTGTGTCAGTCTGCGGTATATCGTATCCCACACTGCCGCGTTGACACCAGCCCCAAGCCACACTCCTCACTGCTGATCAGGTGGATATCTCTGTTTCACTTAGTCCCTTCCATAAGGCCCATACACATTTGGCCGTAGGAGAGGAACCGTAGCCACAAGAGATCAACCGATTTATCTCTCTAATATCCCTACTCGACGCGTTTCTAAGGCCAGTAATGGCCGTGTCTTCAGGAGTCTGGAGTGAGAGAATTATTAGGTAGAGCGCATTAATATAGGAGGAAGCGTGGACGCCGTGTGTATCGGTCTACACAGAGTGCCGGCACTGGCCATACCAGTGCTGAGCACATTACCTAAAGGGATTGTTTGAGCTATGCTATTAAAAAAGTTAGCCAAGCCAACGTTTGTCATGAAATAATAAAATAACATATACTCAACTTTTTTTTCCTTCCACACTGCACTCAACGCCACTACTCTGGTCCTCCTTGCTGCTGCTGCCTTGACATCTTCTTTTTGGATGCAGCAGTGATGTGTCTATATAAACCATATACCCATGTAGCCAATCACTTGGTTCAAGGATATACGGCATGTTCTGATGAGACCAGGAATTGGCTACGGTGGTCATGTGGAATATATAAGGAAGTCATCACTGCAGCTGAACAAACACAGCCCGGCAGAGACCATCAGACCAGCAGCACTGGACGTGGCAGGGGATAAATTTAATTTAATAACTTTAAAATTTTGCCGCACTGGATAAGTATGCTTTTGGATGACTGAAATATGGATGTCACACATGTGTTTCCTAGATCGTCTTAGTCTTGTTTAGCAGGACCAAAACAGGTCAAAACATTCGGGATGGTAAATGTGCCCATAAAGTGGTTGCCTGTAGGTGGTGTCTGAAGGCATTTATTCATGTATTTTAGCCTTGCCTTTATTCTTCATGTATAAAATGTGTTAACAAGTTTCATTTGTGGTCAGAAATACTGCACATCTGCATTCCTATCCAAGAACACAGCACAGTTATATTGACCTTACAATAAATCGCAGTTGTCTTGATTTATTCTGAGATGTTTAAGAATGACTTTCTGCTAATTACTGCATATCGTCCCAAACCTCTTCTTCAAAACCAGTAATCCTAATTTGGGTAATGACTTCTCATCACACTACTCTTCGTACACATTTATCAGTTTCTTTGACTTCTGACTCTCAGTAGTACCTACACATATATCATGATGACAGTAATATTATTAAAATAAACCTTTACATGTTTTCAGAGAATTTGCAGCAGTTAATTTGCATTTAATGTGATTAGTATAATGGTCCGCTCATCCTTGTATGAATATCACTGGTCTATCAGAAGAATCCTCTTTCACAAACTACCAGACAAAAAAGTTTAAAGATGAAAGGGATTTTAATATTGATGGCCAATATTTAGGATGGGACATCAATATTTGATCAGGGTCCCCCCCCCCCAATATTTAGCTATTTTGAGATAACTCCTGCACCCATTCACTTCAGTGGGTGCTGTAGTAACCCGCTCCATTCACTATACAGTGGACAGAGCTGTGTAGTTCCGATGCCATCAGGTTCCAAAGCTACAAGGTAATAGCTGCTCAGTGGGGATGTGAGGTGTCGGACCCCTGCTGGTCAGATATTGATGGCTTACCCTGAGCATAGCCCATTAGAGATAGTCCATTAGAGATGAGTGAATCAATTCAGTTCAAATCAAATTTAACCTGAATGTTCCAGAAATTCAGGTTGAAATGGAATCAGAATTTTCAGCAATTCAATTAGGGCAAATTTCTCAAAATGACATCAGCCATTCTTCAGATCAGAAGGCAAGAAAGATGAAGGAGGATCACATGACCCCGGGAGGTCTCTGTGTATATACACTGGCACACATTTGCTGTCTAAAAGCTAATATGTTTAAACTATTAAAGAAAAAAAACTAATAAATCTAAAAGTGCAATGTGTTTGAAAACAGATTTGATTGTTTTCGCCATGCATTTACCCATAGCCATATATGTCAATGTGCAGTAATTTTGAAATTACTAAGAATGTCTTGCCATTAAAGAACTTGGAAAGAGTTGCATACAGTCCTCCATAACTTTTCAGGGCAATTAGGGCACTTCTGATTCAGGTTAAATTTATTCAGTTGAATCAAATCTGAATTCAACTCAAATTCCATCATCACTAAAAACCATCAGTAGTAAAATTCTACACAACCTAGACAGTTTCCTGCTTTAAAACGAAAACTGCGTTATGCAGCAGTATTTGTCCGGCCACTCCCCAGCATATCAGCCAGGTTGCGGCTGGATCGCCGCCAGATGCCATTATAGACTATAATTGGGCCAGACGAATTGCCGGCTGTGCCCGGTAAGGACATATGTGACAGGCTGTTCACAGCCAGAACAACCTTTGGATCTCTTTTACCGCTAGCGTGAAACAGGCCTTGGGAGTATACTAATTCTTAGTGTCTGGATGGCACTCCTTTGAGACCCAAAAAGCTTGGACTTGTGGAAAGTAGCAAATAATTTACATAAACTGGTGCATTGTCCAAAAATGTCATAACAGCAGGGGAACGGAAAAGCCCACACAATTGGATGAAGCTTAACATGCAAAAAACATGTCGAGCTGAACATGATTCCATTTATGAGAGTGAAGACATGAGATGTTATGTTCATTATTAGTGATATAGCCTTTTAACTAGATTAAGAGTAAATTAGAATTTGTACGGTTAAATATACCTTATGCGTAAGTTAGTTTGTGGTAATGCTAATGTTATAGCAGTTTAGCAAGAGTGCAATTGTATAAGTAATAGTATAGTAGTCATGAATAAGGACCCAACTAGAGAGGTCCGAAACACGTAGACGCTGATTTTGGATTATCGATTTTATCTGCATGAATCATAATAAAGAATTCCACTTTTGGAGAAGCTGGACTCTTCTACATTTTTTTTCAATACACTCAGTACAACATTTATTGTGGTGACATACATAGTTTATTTTATTTGGTGTGATTATGAACTCCTATATAAATTTTAAATGACAGTTTAAATGTCATGGTGTAATAGCTGCATTATTTATTTAATAATTATAACCTCATTGATTGCATTACTTGTTTTTATTATTATTTTAAATTTACATTAATATGTTTCTGATAATTTTTTTTTAAATTGGGGAGCATTAAAGGCTCTTTGTTTTGTTTTTTGTTGTTTTTTGTTTGTTTTTGTAGTTGCTTTTAATAATTGTGGCACATCTGATGCAAGAGACCACAGAGTAAGACTACTTTATAAAACAGCTGTCTTAATAAAAGACTCTCGTAGATTGTATATCATTGAATTTGGGACTTACTACTTGCCTTTGTTTATTTACAGCACAAACAATTTACAGTATCTAATTACTAATTCATGGAAATGCATGGCCACATGCTAACCCTTGTAAGTCAATTTTGCAATTAGCAGCCTAATCTCTTTGATCATGCATTTAACTCTAGGGAGACACCATTTCATTGGTAATCAATCATCTAATATAGCAATAGATTAATCAGTGAACGGTCAAGGAATTATATTTGTATTACATAGATCCTTAGCTTTATTATGTGGTGCTGCAATAACTTACCAGATGGTGATGGATCTGAATGGACCACAAAGGCTTCATTGGTACAATAAATGTAACAAAATATAGCATTATTCTTTATATTATACATTTTAAAGGCTTGACAAAGCTATATTGGCCATTCTGTTGCTTAACTGATTAGACCAGACAATCCCCAGCTTCTCTTCAAAGACTGATCATTCACTGTGACTGTAGGATGGTACTAGTCCAGGACAAATGACAAAAGGAATTGATTTATGGCTCATACCTTGGAGAGGAAAAGACCAAAAACTAGATTTTTTTAATTACAGAAGCATTCCTTCATGACTGACTCTACAGGACAGATGTATAATGGTCTGATAAGTGACAAGTAGAAAACCATAAAGCGTGTCTTTTAATTCTTAGGAATATCTATACTTCTAATATACTGGGAATTCTTATAAAAAATAAAGATGTTTAAGATCAGTGCTGGCCTGGGGTGCCTTGTGCACACCAATAAAGTTCTTGTAAATAGCTGATTTGCTGTTTTGTTTTTTGTTTTTTTTTTTTTTTTTTTTCTGGTTACAGTGCCCTCTAACTCCATTCGCCCCACACAAAAAAATTGGACAAAAAGTGATCAAAAAGTTCTTTGTCTGCCTCACAAAAAAATTATCCCTTACTAAGTTCTGTAGTTGAAAATATAAAAAAGTTATGGCTGTCAGAGTATGATGATGCTAAGGAAAAAAGGTTTTTTACTGTAACTGTACAAATTTGATATTGCTGTAATATTGTCTGCACAATAGGGTTGTCATTAGAGTTGAGTAACCAACTAAGTGGAAATTGATCCGAATTTCAGGATAAATTTGATTTGCCACAAAACCAAATTCCCTTGTGCTGCATAGTAGCTAATAGATTTAATCTGAAATATTGTAAAAAAAAAAAAAAAAAATCATACTTACCTCCTCCATTTGCTCTTGACGGGCCGGCCGCCACCAACTTGATTGAATACCTCAGCAGAAATCCCGTGCGTGGTGACGTCATCGTGGGCCGAGCAAGATTTTGTGCCAGATCTTCAAGCAAGATGGCGACAGTCGCCCCGTCGTGAGCAAATGGAGACTGTAAGTATGATTTAATTTTTTTCTGTTAATTTTATACAGTTTTTAGTTTCAGATGGTGCGATCATGTATGAATGAGGCATCTGAGGGGCACAATGATAGGGAGTGGCTCTATCACAGCTCCCCGTCATTGCACCCACTACTTACAAAAATGCGCTTTGTGACAAAGTAATTCGTCATGAAGCAAACTTTTTTGTAATATTCAGTGAAGCAGCCAAATTGAATTTTCCCAAACTTTGTTTATCTCTAGTTGTCATGTCAACAGAAAAATCAAAAAAGTTATTGCTCTTGTAAGGTAGAAAGGCAAAAACAAAAATGAAACTTACAAAGAAAAAAAAGGAGTTTTCAGTCAGCACATCCCAATGCGCAGGTGCACGTTGCTATGGCTGATTGCAATGAAAAGGAAAATACATACAATGCAACCGCACACTGCTAACCAGATAAACCACAAAATGCCATAGAGATATGAAGTATTCTGGAGCTAATGCTATGCTTGTTTGGTAAATTAGAGATTCTTGGCAAATATATTTTGTACAAAATTATCTGGGCCCGAGGTCAGTTCTTGGTCAGTTCCTCAAAGGGTTAACATTTTAAACTATGTTTCTCTGTGACATAAATCCACATTTCAGTATTTTGCTTTTCCTTTCTTTTATGTTTATTGTGTTTTGTTCATTTAAACCAATAGTCTAAAATGTTCTGCCTGTAAAAAGGCCATCTTTTTTATTCTTGGAAAAAGGCAGACATGTTTTTTTTGTATTCCATTTAATCTGCACTGTTCAAAACAGTTTTGATCTAATTCCCTATTCTTGTACTGCCCTGTATATTGATTTCCTAACCACTTTGTCTCAGATAACGTAGATGCCCAACCTAGCAGAAACTAGAACAAGTTAAAAATCAATACAGCTTCTGTTAAAAAAATGACAACCTCATAACTTAAAAAGTGACTTAAATCGGTATAAAATACCAAAATGGCATCCACACAATAGGATCCGAGTTACACGACATACTTTGTTTTTCATTCTTTTATTAAAATGTAAATGGTTCTATCGTGTACATTTAACTTGGTAAAAGTAACAAAACAATCTTACATTCAATCTTTGCTACTTAGAAAACCTAAAGATCCCTTCAGAAAGCGTGCTAGCTATGTGTTCCAATGTAAAATTGCTCACTTTAATCAGTGTCAAGTATTTTCCCTGAAGAGATCTCTTTTTAATAAAAAAAAAGTCTTTGCATTGTATTGTAACGATAGGACTCTGAACCGCGCTTTATAAAGTTTCCCTACATACATTGCCTATGGCTAAACTTCATTGTAAATAGAACCATTATTTGCATGACATGTAATTGCATTATACATCAAATAAATGAGAAGGAAGTGTCAAGATAAATGAAGCCATTGAAATCTCAGACAGGCCAAGTGTTATTATTCACTGGGTTGAGGGAAATAGGTGATATTGTTTCTAGTTACAGATGTAAATGGAAAGCTCAATATACACCATTACGGTGAACCTGAAACCTTTACTTATTGGCTGAAATGATATAGAACTGTAATTATTACAAATTGCCTGTCTGATTCATAGTTGGAGGAAAAGCGATATAGACTTTCCAAACCAATTCACCTTAGAACACCTGCAAATCGAATGTAAAATATTATTGAGAGAGAAGGGATGAAGCTAAAAGCGTTAAGAAAATGTACCATTTCTGTTCTTCTCCAAGTGAGATCCAGCTCTTACCTACCATTAGATTCATGTGCTGTTTGTCAATGAAACTTGCTGTGACATTGATACATTTCCCTTCAATAAATATAGTTTCCTCTTCTGCATGTGGCAGAATAATTTAAGGGTCATTTCCATCAGAAAGGGGTGTTTTTAACTCAATATTCATAGCAAACTTTTTTAAGAATTCTGACTTTTTTTTATTTAGGCATTACTTTACTATCAAAAATTAAATAGTATTGACTCTCTGTAGCAGTCAACACAGAATAAGAAAACTCCTATATAGCTAGCAAATCCATTGTTAGTTTACTGCTGCTATAAGAGAAATATTTTCTAATAGTATAATTGTAGGTTAGTAGAATTAGGATAACAGCCTGAAAGCTGTATTGTTCTCTTCATAGGCCTAGATAAAGATGTTCACTTATACACATGTTTTACTTATTAGTGCAAGGTGTGGCAGGTTAGGTCAAGCAAGGTTGTTTGCTCCAAACTCTGACCATCCAGTTCAGCCTGTATATATATAAAACTGTGCATTTGTTTGTGTTGTTTCCTAGCTTTCATTTCAGTGGGACTGAGCTACAATAATACATACAACTCATTGGCAGGTGTGGCCTTGTCTCTGAAGGAAAGCAGTCAAATTTTTCTAACCCCTCCTGAGTTTGGTTTAAGTACTTGCCCTGAAATATTAATTCTTTAGCATCATTACTAAGACCTCTGTTGTGTCATTCCTTTATCATTCTTCCTAGAAATGAATGAATAAATTGACAACTGGATGTTATCATTCTTCTTGTCAAATGAGGTGTTTGACACTGGCAGTGTAAATTGAACAGTGGCACTGTGTGTAAAGACACACCACAACTGTTAACACCCAGTTACCAATCAATCTATACATTTCTAGGACAAATAAAAGAGAGATGAGACAACATAGCATTCTAAGAAATTATACTCCAGAATTATTTCATGGGAAATATTTTTAAGTAATATTATTGTATTTTATTAATATATTTTAATTAATATTCCAGATTTTTTTAGCGTACTTGAAAAAAATTAAATCAAAAGAAAAATAAACACTTTTTTGCCTCTTACTTGACATGATTTCTAATTTATTTAGATTAACCTCTTAATAATTAAACAAAAGACAAAATAGAGCAGTTACTTAAAGGGAACCTGTCATCTCCGAAACACCCCCTGAACTAGAGTAAGCGGTGTATAGTGATGCTGAATCTGAATATGTAAGTTTTATCTTCATACTCACTTCCATTCTGATGCTGTGCTCCCACAAACCTGCAGTAAAATACATTCACAGGACTCACCTTTGAGTCCTCTCCATTATGTGAGTGAGCACTGGAGTCCAGTGAGTGCATTTTACTGCTGGTTTGTGGGAGCACAGCGTCAGAATGGAAGTGAGTATGAAGATAAAACTTACATATTCAGATTCAGCATCACTTACACTATACACCGCTTACTCTAGTTAAGGGGGTGTTTCGGAGATGACAGGTTCCCTTTAACCCCTTCCGACCGCCGCCGTATATGTACGGCGCGCGGGCGGTGCGGGGACATGACGCCCGCTCGCGGGTGCGGCGGGCGTCATGGCCGGCAAGTCTCTGCTGTTTCTAACAGCAGAGACTTGCCGCATCTTACCTCCGTCTGCGGAGACTTCCTGGGCCTTACTGATGCCGTGATCACACGTGATCACGGCATCAGGATGCGTCTGAACCCGGAAGCCCACGCTTCCGGGTGGTGTACAGACGCCCCGATTGGCCAATCGGGGTGTCTGTACACCATATGAAAACTGTAATCCTCGCTGGTGGATTACAGTTTTCAAACTGCAATTCTTATTCTGGCCACTAGATGGCAGGCCTGGATAAGAAATGAGCAATTCATGGTTTTAACTGCATCTAGTAAATCCATGATTGCTCATAAAGAAAAAAACAAAACACAATAGATCAGATGATATTTGAGCTTTAAAATAATCACAGAAAAATTTAAAAAAAATGTTAAAAAATATATAAAAAATAAAAAGATATAAAAGTTCAAATCACCCCCCTTTCCGTATAAGTAAAAAATAAATACCTAAATAACAATAAATATAGACATCATGGGTATCACCGTGACCGAAAACGCCCTTACTTTTAAAATATAAAAAAAAAATTTCAATACGGCGAATTGTGTGGCGGAAAAAAGCGTCCAAATGGCGATTCGCAGTTTTTTGTCCCTTTTTTTTTCTAAAAAAAATTAAATAAAAGTGATCAAAAGTCATACACACCCCAGAATGGTATCAATAAAAACTTCAGACCGCCCCGCAAAAAATGAGCCCCCATACAGCTCTGTACACATAAATACCAAAAAGTTATAGGGGTCAAGATATGACAAGGAAAAAAAAAAGGGCAACTTTCTAATTATTTTATCACCATCTAAACGCAGGAAAAACTATACATATTAGGTATTGCCGGATTCGTACTGACCAGTAGAATGAAAGTAACCGGTCAGTTTTAATGCACATCGAACGCTGTAAATAAGAAACCCGTAGAACTGTAGCGGAATAGCGGTTTTCTTGCAATTTCACCCCATTTGGAATTTTTTTCCCGCTTCCCACTACACCATATGTAATATTAAATGGTGGCGTTGGAAAGTACAACTTATCCCGCAAAAAACAAGCCCTCATACAGCTATGTGAACAGAAAAATAAAACAGTTATGGCTGTTTGAAGGCAGGGAGCGCAAAACGAAAATGCAGAACCGAAAAAACCTCAGGTCGTGAAAGGGTTAAAGGGCATCTGTCAATAGATTTGTACCTATGAAACTGGCTGACGTGTTACATGTGCACTTGCAGCTGAGTGATGAGTGAAGTTCTGAAAAATTTGATTCGGTTGCTTTGCCGAATTTCACAAAGAAGTTAGATTTGTTACAAATTACTTTGTCATGAATCTCATTCCTTTGTAAGTAGCGAGCACCCCCACCCCTGTCATTGAACCTCCTCAGATGCTGATCCCACATCTGATGTTAAAATGGAGGCCTTTTAGTGGTTAATCTGGGTTGAAATAAAATATTCAACTTTTCCATTTGCTCGCGATGAGAACATTGTGGCTGTCTTGATTGACGTGGCATGGCGACGTCATGACTGATAATGTCACCGTGACAGCCAGCGCAGTGACGTGGTGACCACACGTCACCCCACACAACATTTTGCACGGTTTCTTCTAACAATATGGTCACAATGGCCTCTCCTTGAGCAACTGCATGAGATGAGTAAGTTTTTTTTTTTTTTTTGCCGCCATTTCAGGAAAAATATTTTTGTTACCATGAAGAGTGAGGAAATTCGGCTTCGCAACTAATCAAAGGCAATTGGTTTGGCTTCAATTTGCTCTACACTAGCAGCTGAAAGCATCTGTGTTGGTCCCATGTTCATATATGCCCATATTAGTGAGAAAAATGACGTTTTAATACATGAAAATGAGCCTCTAAGAGCAACAGGGGCATTGCTGTTACACCTAGAGGCTCAGGTCTCTCTGCAACTGCGTCATTCTCTGCACTTTGATTGCCTGACACGGTCAGGCTGAGGTGCACCTAGCCTTTCTGCTGCCTGAGGCAAAAAATGAAAGGGTGCCCCTCCCTCCCCAATGCCAATTTCTTAACCTAACCCTTTCTCTTCAGCCCATGGCCCTTTGGCTGCCCCTCTCTTGCCCCTACCTGGTGCTGCCTGATGCGATCGTCTCACCTGGCCTCATTGGTGGTGAACCCCTTGGGTCAGGCATGATGATGTTTTCACTGCCAGGTCCTGTCAATCAAAGGGCAGAGGGCGCAGCAGTGCCAGATTTAAGCAATAGGTCACTGATAACACATTCCATTCAGTTCTCTGATGCACTGATTTTCAACCAGTGTGCCTCCAGCTGTTGCAAAACTACAACTCCCACCATGCCCTTCTGTAGGCTGATAGCTGTAGGCTGCCTGGGCATGATGGGAGTTGTAGTTTTGCAACAGCTGGAGGCACACTGGTTGAAAATCACTGCTCTGATGCATAGAAAAGGTCAGACTGCAAAACACATTGCAAAGCACAGCTTCCTAGACAAAAAGTTATAAAACGCCAACCATTGGGAATTGGAATTATTTCTGTTCATTTGGTCATTTGATTTGGTATTGCAACTTAGGATACACTGCGTTATAACTGCCTCTATTATAGTTGTATTGCATATTTGCTAATGAAAGTGCTAAACATAATTCAGTTATAAGATTCCCATTCTGTGATGTATGTACATGACTGAAGTGCAATTAAAAATAAATGATGTTATGTTTTTGTGTTCTGGAATTATAACCAAGTTATGGATTTTAGAGGAGGGTTCCTGGTTTTCAATTATGCTCATCTATTATCTTTTGCAATGAAGATTTGCTCATTATGCATAAGTACAATCACATCAAGACGCTATTGTGACTTGGACAATTTATGTTTATTTTCGCACATAAAGAAAGTTGTCATGCTGTCTGACTTCAAATAAGAGCTTGATCTATACACAGGGAGCACACATGAGTACTCCTAGTATAAATGTGTACGATCTGTATCTCTAAATGAGTTCAATCTCAGCCACCATTGCATTTTCAGCTATGTTTTCATTAGAGATGAACGAATTGTTTTGTATGAATCAATTAGTTCATCTGAATGAATTAACACTTGTGAGGGAGCGTGCCCACAGTTTTAGATGCTCCCTCTGCCAGCAGATTAACATCTTGCGCAGCCTTTATCATCTAGAGTATACACTGTTTCTGCAAGTATTGGTGCATACTGATATACTGCAGAAGATGGCACATCTGCATACTGAAGATGATATGCCTATGAACCTGAATCAATGAATTGGCAATATTAGTGGTGCATGCACAATTGCTAATTTATTTTTGTAGGGATATCATTTGCGCATGCGCCGATACTCGCAGTAACAACACATGCGTGGTCTTACAGGGTGTGCTGCCATGTTAATATATCAGCACAGTGGGGAATAGTCCATAGAGGGACAGTCCCTTGCAGATGGCTAATTTGTCCATTTGAATTGATCGATTCGTAAGAATCGATTCGCTCATCCCTAATTTTCATCATTAACGCTCACATTATCTGTGATTATAATAAACCACATCCATTTTATATTGAATGAACAATAACGCAGAATACAGGTGAAGATGAATTTCTTCATTACTTGATTAGAAGAGAAAAATGACACATTAGCAATATTTGCTGCAGGTACAGTACAAGAATATTGTTATACATATAGGGAAAATGCACAAAGTCACGCTAAAGCACAGGCATAATACAAATAACAGGAGCAAAGGGCTGGTCCACGCTGAATTTTCCACATTCACTTCCTTTATTACTTCTATTTATATTTTGTGTGAAAAACTGTGTACAGTTCTGGGCTCCTGTGAACAAGGCAGACATAGCAGTGCTGGAGAGGGTCCAGAGGAGGGCAACTAAAGTAATAACTGGAATGGGTGGACTACAGTACCCTGAAAGATTATCAAAATTAGGGTTATTCACTTTAGAAAAAAGATGACTGAGGGGAGATCTAATAACTATGTATAAATATATCTGCGGTCAGTACAGAGATCTCTCCCATCATCTATTTATCCCCAGGACTGTGACTGTGACGAGGGGACATCCTCTACGTCTAGTGGAAAGAAGGTTTCTACACAAACACAGAAGAGGATTCTTTACAGTAAGATCAGTGAGACTATGGAACTCTGAGGAGATGGTGATGGTGAATTCATTAAAGGATGTATTTCTGGAGTGTAATAATATTACAGGTTATAGTTAGATGGGTCGTTGATCCAGGCTTCTACCTCACATGGGTGTTTTGCCTTCCTCTGGATCAACATGCAGGATAACAGGCTGAACTAGATGGAGAGATGTCTTTTTTCAGCCTTACAGACTATGTTACTATGTTACTATATACAGTGCCTTGCAAAAGTATTCGGCTCCCTGGAACTTTTCAACCTTTTGCCACATTTCAGGCTTCAAACAAAAAGATATAACATTTTACATTTTTGGTGAATAATCAACAACAAGTGGGTCTCAATTGTGAAGTGGGATGAAATTTATTGGATCATTTAAACTTTTTTTGTAATAATAAAACTGAAAAGTGGGGCGTGCAAAATTATTCGGCCCATTTACTTTCAGTTCAGAAAACTCACTCCAGAAGTTCATTGAGGATCTCTGAATGATCCAATGTTGTCCTAAATGACTGATGAAGATAAATAGAATCCACCTGTGTGTAATCAAGTTTCCGTATAAATGCACCTGCTCTGTGATAGTCTCAGGGTTCTGCATCATGAAGACCAAGGAACACACCAGGCAGGTCCGTGATATTGTTGTTGAAGTTTAAAGCCGGATTTGGATACCAAAAGATTTCCCAAGCTTTAAACATCCCAAGGAGCACTGTGCAAGCGATCATATTGAAATGGAAGGAGTATCAGACCACTGCAAATCTACCAAGACCCGGCCATCCCTCTAAACTTTCATCTCAAACAAGGAGAAGACTGATCAGAGATGCAGCCAAGAGGCCCATGATCACTCTGGATAGACTGCAGAGATCTACAGCTGAGGTGGAAGAATCTGTCCATAGGACAACAATCAGTCGAACACTTCACAAATCTGGCCTTTATGGAAGAGTGGCAAGAAGAAAGCCATTTCTCAAAGATATCCATAAAAAGTCTCATTTACAGTTTGCCACAAGCCACCTGGTAGACACACCAAACATGTGGAATAAGGTGCTCTGGTCAGATGAAACCAAAATTGAACTTTCTGGAAACAATGCAAAACGATATGTTTGGCGTAAAAGCAACACAGCTCATCACCCTGAACACACCATCCCCACTGTCAAACATGGTGGTGGCAGCATCATGGTTTGGGCCTGCTTTTAATCAGCAGGGACAGGTTAGATGGTTAAAATTGATGGGAAGATAGATGGAGCCAAATACAGGACCATTCTGGATGAAAACCTGTTGGAGTCTGCAAAAGACCTGAGACTAGGATGGAGATTTATCTTCCAACAAGACAATGAAACCAAACATAAAGCAAAATCTACAATGGAATGGTTAAAAAATAAACGTATCCAGGTCTTAGAATGGCCAAGTCAAAGTCTACACCTGAATCCAATTGAGAATATGTGAAAAGAGCTGAAAACTGCTGTTCACAAACGCTCTCCATCCAACCTCAAAGCGCTCGAGCTGTTTTGCAAGGAAAAATGGGCAAGAATTTCAGTCTCTAGATGTGCAAAACTGATACAGACATATCCCAAGTGACTTGCAGCTGTAATCGCAGCAAAAGGTGGCGCAAAAAAGTATTAATGCAAGGGGCCGAATAATTTTGCACGCCCCACTTTTCAGTTTTATTATTACAAAAAGAGTTTAAATAATCCAAGAAATTTCGTTCCACTTCACAATTGTGACCCACTTGTTGTTGATTCTTCGCCAAAAATTTAAAATGTTATATCTTTTTGTTTGAAGCCTGAAATGTGGCAAAAGGTTGAAAAGTTCCAGGGGGCCGAATACTTTCGCAAGGCACTGTACCTGGTATACCCATAACCATATTACGGAGCAATGCTCCCTAGAAGCATTGCAAATTATCATCATAAAGCAAGGGTTTCACCTCGAAGGGAAAGCCATTATGCTTATGCCAAATATCCTTTCATTGTAATTATCTATGTTTCACACATAACACACATAACCAATTTTCATCCTTTTCCTCACTGGAATTAATATTAAATAAAGACAGTTGCATTTGGGATTATTTATTTCAAGCAATTACATGTAATAGCTGCCTGCAAACACTTTGCCTTGGGCCAAACAACTTATCATTCCCATCAAGAGACACCATGGAACCCTACTAACGTAATACAGTCTTTGTAGCTCTTTATTTACAGTAGTAAAAGTGACACTGACACAGAGTCCTTTACAGCCGAGTTTGAGGCAGATTTTCCTTCAGGTTTTTCAGACAAAACCAGACGTGTATTCAAAAGCAATCAAAAACATAAAGGAAGAATTTATACTTCTCCTTCTTTCTAGATCCACCCAAAGGTGGAACCATATTATCTTTCTTACATATCTTTAAGCGAAGTTTAAGCTGTTAAGCCTCCAGAATTTGCTGTGTATCATCTGAACATATTCCGTCATATGGACGGGGGAATGGGAGATTGCAAGTGTTCGGCCTGCAGCTATCTAATGTCTATAGAGGGGGGGGGGCGCATAAGCAACACATAGTAGAACAAAAATTAATGTATGGCAATGAGGATTAGCATTTGAAAATGTAATAAAGGCAACTGAGGACAGTTACTAAAACATATACTATTGACATGTCATTGAATGTCTCTGTGAATGACATCTCTAGTCAGTGCATTCTTACAGATGACTGTCAAGACATCTGAGGGCCTCTGTGTAAAAAAAGCTTGTGGGTCTTCTACCAGTATATATGCAAAGTGTTTTTTTGGGTAAACAGATGTCTCACTCCCACCTGAGTCATGATGATTGTTGAATCCCAGAAGCTCCTCCACAACATAAGAAAACACTTGTATTATAAATTTAAGATGGTTGTTGGAGATCCTGTTACAAATTTTGCATTGAGACCCATTAACTTCAAGTTATGCATTAGTATGCACACAAATATTTTTGATGTTGGCCTAGGGTAGTGAAGGGGTTAGCAATAACACTCCTGGTGGTCGCAGGCAGTGAATGGGGTCAATGGTTACAACCTTTGTGGTCAAGTGTAGTTAAAGAATTAATGATGGCCTCCCAGAATGTTACACTGGACTGTTCAGGTGCAAAAGCACTGCATCATAAGGTTTCCGCCTATCACAATGGACTGTATTATGGATGCTTTGTGATAAACCAGTATAATCTATTATAGGCCTGGGGATAATGTAGTAAAAGGAGGTACAGGGGAAGTACACTTATTATAAAACCTTGGTATCACCCTTATTACAGATCCCCTGTCTTTGCAGGACCATGTCAGGGCTCCTTGCAGAAGGAAGTCTGAAAGGCACCCATAACGTGTCCTGCTATTGATGGCCAGCTACCATTGCTTTCATTTGCAGTGGTTTTGTGAATGAGAAACCTTTACTTTGATACACTGGAAGTGTATCATCCTTAATGCCTAATCCAGGCTCTGTGTGGGTTTTGATGGGTTCAAGTACAAATGCCATTTAGTGAGCGCCTGCCTTTGCTGTGACACACCACCTCAACTCTTGGTTACATAATCTGAGGAGTTATTGCATATGACAGTCGTTCATCCCTATGAGTTATAAGAGCAACACTAACTGGTGCCACATATGTTGCATCTCATGACGGGGCTTCCAACTAGAATATTTCAGCAGGATAATGCTCGCCCTCACACAGCAAGGGTTTCCCAGGAATGTCTCCACCAGATTGCAACACTTCCTTGGCCTACCTGTTTCCAGATTTCCAGATTTATCACTAACTGAACATGTATGGCACCTGCTGGGAAGCCAGCTTCGGCAACCTACAAGTGTACAGAATCTACAGTCCCTGCTGCAATTTCTGTGGGCAAATATACCACAGGATACCATACAGAACCTGTATGCATCTTTGCCCAACCGTATCTCATCTTGTATCCAGGCTAGAAGTGGTCCAACAGGCTACTAGAGCCTCCTTTCAATGGTACAGTTGTCTTCAATAAATGTATCCTTTTTCTCTAGTATTGTAATCACATATACGATTATTAGTAGTGTTGAGCGAACACCGAGTGTACTCGAGCGCAATGCACGAGTCTCTTTCCCACACGTTTGTTCGCTGCTATGCAGCGAATAAACGTGTGGGAGAGTACTGGCATTCACTGTAATGTTGATTTGTACGCTAATGCTACGCATTGTATGCTAATGCGTACAAATTTGTATGCTAATGCTACGCATTGTACGCTAATGCGTACGAATTTGTATGATAATGCTATGCATTGTACGCTAATGCATACAAATTTGTATGCTAATGCTACGCATTGTATGCTAATGCATACAAATTTGTATGCTAATACTACGCATTGTACGCTAATGCATACAAATTTGTATGCTAATGCTACGCATTGTATGGTAATGCGTACAAATTTGTATGCTAATGCTACGCATTGTGTGCTAATGCATAAAAATTCAGTTAATTAGCATACTTTTATGAGTGAAAGGAGTAAAAGAGGAGAAGTTGCAATTCTGACCTTTTTCTATTAACCAGACACCCCCCCTCTTCCAAGCGGGGGGTGCCTGATTTAGTCCCATTGACTAACATTATGATCACCCGAGCATACGAGCACAGAGGTGCTCACTTAAAACTAATTATTAGTGACGATCGAGCACCCAGATGCTCGGTTGCTTGGGTTCTCTGGCAGAGCACTAGGTGGTGCTCGAGTGCTCGGCCGAGCACCCGAGTATAATGGAAGTCAATGGGAGAAGACCAGGCAGCCCCTCCTCGGATGAGGGGAGGGTGTCTGGTCCATAAAGAAAGTTTAGAAAATGGTGGAAACACCACTAAAAGTGTTTGGAAACATCATGGGGAGGATGTCTGGATGTATCTTGGACACTGAAGTCGCTGCTGGGAACGACAATTATGCCACTTTTACGGAATGACAAGAATACCCCCCAAAACCAAAGAGAACATCGATTTTAGAGGAAATATTGTTAGGAAACATATATTGACTTGTACATAAAGTGCAAGTGCTGCCAAAAATTACACAGAACAGGCACTCAAATACAACGGGTATAAAGAAGGGCCTCATTCACATTGTGCTACAATTGTTCTTGTCCTGGGACTCATACCCTCATGAAGCCTACGCACAAAGTGACAGGGCAGCCAAAAATTTCACGGAACAGGCACTCCGATACAACGAGTATAAAGGAGGGCCTCATTCACATTGTGGAACAATTGTTCTTGTCGTGGGACTCATACACTCATAAAGCCTATGCACAAAGTGACAGTGCTGCCATAAATTACACGGAACAGGCACTCCAATACAAAGGGTATAAAGGAGGGCCTCATTCACATTGTGAACAATGGTTCTTGTCGTGGGACTCATACATTCATAAAGCCTATGCACAAAGTGACAAGACTGCTAAAAATTACAAGGAACAGGCACTCCGATACACCCTTTATTACACATAAAGGAGGGCATCAGACACACCCGTGAAAAATTAAGATTGATGGCCTTCTGGTGAGCTGACCACCAGATTATGGTTGAGGGCCTGCTGGTGAGCAGACACTTGAAAGCATTATGGTTGCGGGCCTGCTGGTAAGCAGACCCTTGAAAACATTATGGTTGAGGGCCTGCTGGTGAGCAGATACTTGAAAACATGGTTGAGGGCCTGCTGGTGAGCAGACCGTTGGAAGCATTGTGGTTCATGGCCTGCTGGTGAACGCAGCTGAATAAGCAGTTTCATACAGTATGATGGAGGAAGAATAGGACGAGAATAGGAAGGGGTACATGAGAATACACCCTATCCAATACACCCTAAAAGTGTTCAGCCGCTTTCCTGTGGTGGGGTAGCGAAGTCAGGGGCAATCCAGGCCTTGTTTATCTTGATAAGCGTCAACCTGTCAGCATTGTCAGTTGACAGGCGAATGCGCTTATCAGTAATTATGCCCCCAGTGGCACTAAATACCCGCTCAGACAAAACGCTGGTGGCAGGGCAGACCAGCACCTCCAAGTCGTACAGTTCGTGCCACATGTCCAGCTTTGACACCCAACAATTATAAGGCACAGAGGGATCGCTGAGGATGTTGACACGGTCAGCTAGGTACTCCTTTACCATCTTCCAAAACTTTTCCCTCCTTGTCACACTAGGCAGCTCATCAGGGTGAAGCTGCTGGCGGGGTGTCATGAAAGTGTCCCAGGCCTTGGAGAGTGTCACCTTGCCTTTGTTGGAACTGCTGTGTGTTCCCCTCCTCGGGTGGCCAAGGAACTACGTACTCTGCCGCCTGTGTTGTCAGCTGCAAATTTTTGGAGTGATTTTTCTACAAGGGCCTTCTGGTATTGCACCATTTTAGTTGTCCTCTCCACCACAGGAATGAGAGATGAGAAGTTCTCTTTGTAGCGGAGGTCGAGAAGGGTGAACAACCAGTAATCATTGTTGGCTAAAATGCGTATAACGTGAAGGTCACAGGAGAGGCAGCCTAGCATGAAGTCAGCCATGTGTGTCCCAACAGACAAGGCTTCGCTCTCCTCACCAGGAATGACCAGAATGACCCTCAATCTCCTCCTCCTCATTTTCGGCCCATCCACACCGAAGAGATGGTGCAAATCTGCTCTGGGTACTACCTTGTCTAGCGATGGCAACCGTCTCATGCTCCTCCTCCTCGTCCTCCTCCTCCAATTCGCGCTGAGAAGACATGGTCTGGCTATCGCCCTATGTAGGGTCTTCCCCCATTTCCCCACGCAAAGTATCCGTCTTTATTGTGAGCAGTGAGGTTTTAAATAGACATCAATGCCCACTCATCGCTTCTGAAGAGCAGAAGCTGACTGGAAAGGCGCCGACCGTGTTGCAGCTGGTACTCCACTACTGCCCTCTGCTGCTCACATAGTCTGGCCAACATGTGGAAAGTGGAGTTCCAGCGCGTGCTCAGGTCGCACAGCAGTTGGTGAGCTGGCAAGCGAATGCGCTGCTGCAGCGTTGACAGGCCGGCTGAAGTTGTAGGTGATGCACCTTCACCAGTAGCTGAGGCAAATGGGGGTAGGTTTTCAGAAAACGCTGCAGCACTAAGTTGAAGACATGGCTGTAGGTTGAGTGGGGTGAGCCACAGCTCAGTCTGGTCCCTTATGCCCTGCCACAGCTCAGCGGCGGTGTGCTGTTTGTCACCAAGGCAAATAAGCTTCAGCATGGCCTGTTGCCGCTTCCCCACTGCTGTGCTACACTGCTTTAAGCTACTCACTGAAGTCTGACTGGTGCTGCAAGATTGTAATTCTGCAGTGGAAGTGGAGGAGGAAGCAGAGGAGGAGAAGGAGGGGTTGCAGCCGCTAGTGTAGGTGGTGGCAGAAATACGGACGGAACTAGGGCCTGCAATCCTTGGCGTCGGTAGCACCTGTGCCATCCCAGGGTACGACTCGCTCCCAGCCTCCACAACGTTCACCCAGTGTGCCATCAGGAAAATGTAGAGTCCCTGGCCACAAGCACTTGTCCATGTGTCAGTTGTTAAATGGACCTTCCCCGTAACTGCGTTGGTCAGGGCACGGGTTATGTTTCGGGACACATGCTGGTGTAAGGCAGAGATGGCACAACGTGAAAAATAGTGGCGGCTGGGGACTGCGTATCGAGGGACAGCCGCTGCCATCAGGCTGCGCAAAGCCTCGGTGTCCACCAGCTTAAACGGCAACATTTCCAGGGCCAGCAATTTTGAAAGTAGTGTGTTTAGTGCTATAGCCTGTGGGTGGGTGGCAGGGTATTTGCGCTTGTGTTCAAATTCCTAGGGCAAGGACATTTGCACGATGCGCTGGGTCACTGTAGTGGACGTGGTCGCTGAGGGTGTCTGCGATGGTCCAGGTGCAGGGCGGGAGGCATCTGGGTCTGCGGCTTGGGCAGCACGTAACACATGTAACGCAGCACAGAGTGGAAGAAGAGGCAGTGGTGTGACCTGCAGACACAGGTGGTGGACCCTGGCGTTCGGCCCACCTATTAGGGTGTTTTGCTTTCATGTGGCGTATCATGCTGGTGGTGGTCAGGTTGCTGGTGTTCATGCCTCTGCTCATCTTGGTACGGCACAGGTTGCAAACAACAATTCTTTTATTGTCTGCACTCTCCTCAAAAAAACGCCAGACTGTGGAACACCTACCCCTAGGCAAAGGAGATTTCCGCAAGGGTGTGCTGTGAGGAACAGTTGCGGGCCTGGTTGGCATGGCCTGCCTTCTCCCTCTTGCCACCCCACGTCCTCTTGCAGCCTGTTGCGGTGCTGCGGATCCCTCCCCCTCTGTACTGCTGTCCTCGCTTGGCTTGCCACCTTGCCAGGTTGGGTCAGCTATTTCATCGTCCACCACCTCATCTTCCACTCCCTCACTCTGCTCCTCCTCCTGACATGGTGAACGAACGAGAACCTGACTTAACTGCATCTCATCCTCATCATCAACCTTTTTAGACACTAATTGCTTGCCCTTCCCCACCCTCATCTTCTTCAGACTGTGGATGATCAAGAGGTTGAGAATCAGGGCACAATATCTCCTCAGGCAGGCTTGGTGACAGGCCCAAATGAACGGATTGAATGGTGATGAAAAAAGCTCGTCGGAATAACTGAATGTGGGATCATTTCTTTGCCCAGATTCGGCATGGTGGGAGGAAGGAGGATCAGGGTGAGGATGTGGTTGCCCAGACTCTTGGCTACTGAGACTGGACTTTGTGGAAGAGAGGGTGGTGCTTAACCGACTGGAAGCACTATTACCTGCAATCCAACCGACTACCTGCTCAAGCTGGTGTGGCTGCAGGAGTTGTGTCTTGCGCCGCCCTGCAAACTGGGCCAAGAAGCTAGAAGTTTTGGATGACTTAGTTTCTTGTGCTCTGCCAGCAGGCACAGTATCACCGCGCCCAGAGCCATGGCCTCCTCCTGCAGCATCAGCAGGACGCCCACTTCCCTGTCCCTTACTGCTCGCCTTGCGCATATTTATATATGTGCAATTTTGTCACAATTATTATACAGTAGTGAAGATTTTTATTACATGTCTGATCAGAAAAATTTCACAGAATGTCAATTGTGTAGAATGCGCTAATGTTAACCGGTAGACAGAGCGCAGGTACTGTCGCCTAAATTAATGGTAGAAACAGTGACAACTGATGTCAGCTATATAGACAAATGAAAGGCTATAATGCACAGGCTGTGCACGTACTGCTAGTGTCAGGCACACTTGCGTTCTTTTTTCCCCAAATTTGCCCCCAAATTAACACACACAAAAAAAAAAAAAAACAATGGACTTTGGTGTCTTTTGAACACAACAACTAGCCCTGCCTAGCTAAATTCTATGCCTACAATATACGTGCCCCTTGGGCAATTTATCTGCAGATGCAAATTAAGAACTGCGGCCTAAATTAATGGTAGAAACAGTGCCAACTGATGTCAGCTATATAGACAACTGAAAGGCTATAATGCACAGGCTGTGCACGTACTGCTAGTGTCAGGCACACTTGTGTTCTTTTTTCCCCAAATTTGCCCCCAAATTAACACAAAAAAAAGAAAAAAAGAGCAATGGATTTTTGTGTCTTTTGAACACAACAACTAGCCCTGCCTAGCTAAATTCTATGCCTACAATATACATGCCTCCTTGGGCAATTTATCTGCAGACGCAAATTTGGAACTGCGGACTAAATTAACGGTAGAAACAGTGACAACTGATGTCAGCTATATAGACAACTGAAAGTCTATAATGCACAGGCTGTGCACATACTGCTAGTATCAGGCACACTTGCGTTCTTTTTTCCTCAAATTTGCACCCAAATTAACCCAAAAAAAAAGAACAATGGATGTTGGTGTCTTCTGAACACAAAAACTAGCCCTGCCTAGCTAAATTCTATGCCTACAATATACGTGCCTCCTTGGCCAATCTCTCCCTACACTCTCTCTCCCTCTTTGCGGCAGCTCTCCCTGTCTAACACTGGCAGGGAGCGCGTGACCGGGTGCTTTATAGCATCCAATGATGTGCTCCCGACCAGCCAATCAGTGTAATGCCAGTAGCTAAGATGGCTACTGGCATTACACTGAATGCCATCCCTCCCCGCAAGCTTATTTTGTCACAATTATTACACAGTAGTGAAGATTTTTATTACATGTCTGATCAGAAAAATTTCACAGAATGTCGATTGTGTAGAATGCGCTAATGTTAACCGGTAGACAGAGCGCAGGTACTGTCGCCTAAATTAATGGTAGAAACAGTGACAACTGATGTCGGCTATATAGACAACTGAAAGGCTATAATGCACAGGCTGTGCACGTACTGCTAGTGTCAGGCACACTTGCGTTCTTTTTTCCCCAAATTTGCCCCCAAATTAACACAAAAAAGAAAAAAAGAGCAATGGATTTTTGTGTCTTTTGAACACAACAACTAGCCCTGCCTAGCTAAATTCTATGCCTACAATATACATGCCTCCTTGGACAATTTATCTGCAGACGCAAATTTGGAACTGCGGACTAAATTAACGGTAGAAACAGTGACAACTGATGTCAGCTATATAGACAACTGAAAGTGTATAATGCACAGGCTGTGCACATACTGCTAGTATCAGGCACACTTGCATTCTTTTTTCCCAAAATTTGCACCCAAATTAACCCCCCAAAAAAAGAACAATGGACGTTGGTGTCTTTTGAACACAAAAACTAGCCCTGTCTAGCTAAATTCTATGCCTACAATATACGTGCCTCCTTGGGCAATTTATCTGCAGATGCAAATTAGGAACTGCGGCCTAAATTAACGGTAGAAACAGTGACAACTGATGTCAGCTATATAGACAACTGAAAGTCTATAATGCACAGGCTGTGCACGTACTGCTAGTGTCAGGCACACTTGTGTTCTTTTTTCCCAAAATTTGCACCCAAATTAACACAAAAAAAAAAGAGCAATGGACTTTGGTGTCTTTTGAACAGAACTAGCCCTGCCTATCCAAATCCTTTCCCTACAGAAGTACCTCCTTGCGCAAAAGTTACACAGCAAGATGCAAAAGAGGTACTGCAGACTTATGAGCAGATATAATAGCAAAGTAAGTCAGCTATATACTATTCAGAGATGCAGCAGTTTCGCTGGTGGTGTTAATGCCAGGCCACCTAGCGCTATTTATATTAACCCCCCCAAACAAAAAAAAAATTTTTTTTAAATGCAGCCAGATATAGGAGTAGCCCTTAAAAGGGCTTTTGGGTCTTTAAAAATTATAATACTATCCCTGCCTAGCGTGCCAATCTCTCCCTACACTCTCTCTCCCTCTTTGCGGCAGCTCTCCCTGTCTAACACTGGCAGGGAGCGCGTGACCGGGTGCTTTATAGCATCCGATGATGTGCTCCCGGCCAGCCAATCAGTGAAATGCCAGTAGCTAAGATGGCTACTGGCATTACACTGAATGCCATCTCTCCCCGCACGCTAATTGGCTAATTAGCGTGCGGGGAGGGGACTCGAGCAATGCACTTGAGTACACCCAGTGCTCGGCAGCGCACCGAGCGTAGGCATGCTCGGCTGAACAGCGAGTTCAGCCGAGCATGCTCGCTCAACACTAATGATTATCATCAGTATATTGACACTTATAAAATTTCATTCAATTTCAGCTGCTTCTTCTCAGTGTTTTTTGTGTGCATGAGTGAATATTTAAGCTTTTAGTGATTAAGGATTTTGTGTAACAAATTAATGTTATCATGTTTAAATGATTTTTTTAGAAAAATAGGTATATACTTCAGTTTTACAATTTATGTTGAATACAAAATCAGAGTATGTCATATTTTAATAAATGAGATGAGTATTATTTATATAGATAACATTCCAGCATTGAAGCACTGTACTCCAATCAAAATTAGCTTCATAATGAGTGGCTTCACAGTACAGGCAGAAAATATGAAAAATTTACAGTTTATTCCCTTTTATCTGAGACCCATGAGACCACACAGACATTAAATCATCAAATCCAAGGAAGGGGGAAACAAATTATATGCACGACTTGAGATCTCTCAAGAAGATAATTTGTAGACTCCAAATATATATATATATATATATATATATATATATATATATATATATATACACTCACCGGCCACTTTATTAGGTACACCATGCTAGTAACGGGTTGGACCCCCTTTTGCCTTCAGAACTGCCTCAATTCTTCGTGGCATAGATTCAACAAGGTGCTGGAAGCATTCCTCAGAGATTTTGGTCCATATTGACATGATGGCATCACACAGTTGCCGCAGATTTGTCGGCTGCACATCCATGATGCGAATCTCCCTTTCCACCACATCCCAAAGATGCTCTATTGGATTGAGATCTGGTGACTGTGGAGGCCATTTGAGTACAGTGAACTCATTGTCATGTTCAAGAAACCAGTCTGAGATGATTCCAGCTTTATGACATGGCGCATTATCCTGCTGAAAGTAGCCATCAGATGTTGGGTACATTGTGGTCATAAAGGGATGGACATGGTCAGCAACAATACTCAGGTAGGCTGTGGCGGTGCAACGATGCTCAATTGGTACCAAGGGGCCCAAAGACTGCCAAGAAAATATTCCCCACAACATGACACCACCACCACCAACTTGAACCGTTGATACAAGGCAGGATGGATCCATGCTTTCATGTTGTTGACGCCAAATTCTGACCCTACCATCCGAATGTCGCAGCAGAAATCGAGACTCATCAGACCAGGCAACGTTTTTCCAATCTTCTACTGTCCAATTTCGATGAGCTTGTGCAAATTGTAACCTCAGTTTCCTGTTCTTAGCTGAAAGGAGTGGAACCCGGTGTGGTCTTCTGCTGCTGTAGCCCATCTGCCTCAAAGTTCGACGTACTGTGCGTTCATAGATGCTCTTCTGCCTACCTTGGTTGTAACGGGTGGCAATTTGAGTCACTGTTGCCTTTCTATCAGCTCGAACCAGTCTGCCCATTCTCCTCTGACCTCTGGCATCAACAAGGCATTTCCGCCCACAGAACTGCCGCTCACTGGATGTTTTTTCTTTTTCGGACCATTCTCTGTAAACCCTAGAGATGGTTGTGCGTGAAAATCCCAGTAGATCAGCAGTTTCTGAAATACTCAGACCAGCCCTTCTGGCACCAACAACCATGCCACGTTCAAAGGCACTCAAATCACCTTTCTTCCCCATACTGATGCTCGGTTTGAACTGCAGGAGATTGTCTTGACCATGTCTACATGCCTAAATGCACTGAGTTGCCGCCATGTGATTGGCTGATTAGAAATTAAGTGTTAACGAGCAGTTGGACAGGTGTACCTAATAAAGTGGCCGGTGAGTGTACATCCCATGTCTAAGTTGAGCGGTGCTGAGCTGCAATACCACACAAAAACTTTCAAGGCTGAGATCTTGGGAGTTAAAGTAACAGCACAGCAACTGCTTCTAAAACTCTGTCCCCACCCCCCACCCACCGTCCACCACCTCAGAGGTTACTTCACCCTGTGCTCCTGTGCACAAGACATAGCAGAACTATAGAGGTTCAGAGGAGGACAACTAAAGTAATAACTGGAATGGGTGGACTACAGTACCCTGAAAGATTATCAAGATTAGGGTTATTCATTTTAGAAAAAAAGACGACTGAGGGGAGATCTAATAACTATGTATAAATATATCACGGGTCAGTACAGAGATCTCTCCCATCATCTATTTATCCCCAAGACTGTGACTGTGACGAGGGGACATCCTCTGCGTCTGGGGGAAAGAAGGTTTCTACACAAACAGAGAAGATGATTCTTTAGGGTAATAGCAGTTAGGAACTCTTGGAACTCTTTGCCAGAAGAGATGGTGAACTCACTAACGGTTCGAGAGAAGTCTGGATGCTTTTAAATAGTGTAATATTACAGTTATACAGTTTTAGGCCTAAATGCAGACGAACATGTGCTGGCAGTTCCATACATTGGGGACCGCAATTTTTGGTTCCCAATGCATGGCACCATCCGTGCGGTAGCCGCAGATGGATTCAGACCCATTCAACTTGAATGGGTCCATGAGCCGTCCATGCCACAAAAAAATAGAGCATGTTCTATTTTTTGTGGTGTGGAGGCATGGAGAGAAACCCCACAGAAACATTCCATAGTGCGTCTGTGCCTGCGTTCCACACAGCTGCTTCTGGATTGCGGGCTCATTCAAGTGACCCTCTGTTTGTCAAGTTATGAGAAAGATCATTGATCCAGGGGGTTATTCTGATTGGCTTCTACCATGTGAGGTTTCTGCCCTCCTCACCACCCTCCACAATACCTCCCAGATCATTTCTAAAAAAAGACTTTCATTTTGAACTCTTTTACTATTTATATAGAATATCTGAAGAATATGTCAGCTCTAGTTGTAGTCTCCCTGCCTCTAGCTTTGCTGCCTTTATCTATTTTTGCATTTATTTTTTACTTACAGCTTTAGAGCTTTTTCACTGTCTTCCCATTTTACTAGTTTATATTCTATCTTTTAGCTACTTATTTGCTCATTTACATTTTTAGTTGTCAACACTGGTTTTCTCCTATTTCTTATCCTTTTATTTCCATAAATACCATATTTTTTACTTTATAAGACGCACCTGATTATAAGATGCATCTAAGTTTTAGAGGAGGAAAATGAAACTTTAGATCAGACTCTGATCAGACCCCCATATCAGACTCCAATATCAGACCCCAATATTAAACCCTAATATCAGACCCCCATATCATACCTCAGATCAGACCCCAATATTCGACCACCATTTCAGACCTCAGACCAGACGCCAACATAAGACACCTATATCAAATTCCCATATCAGACCCCCATATCAGACCTCCATATCAGATTCATATATCAGACACCATATTAGATCTTAGATAAGATGAAGAATTACAAATAGAGATGAGCGAATCTATTCGCCGCTTCGTAGATTCGTATTGAATCTTGCGATTTTTCAGCTGCAAAGCGAATCAGAATATTAGGTGATTCGCTTCGCTTTTGTACGCATTCGCTACATAGTGTGTCCTATAAATTATACGCTATTCTACGTATAATTTAATTACTCTATACGCTGTCGCGTACGAATTCAATTCAGCGATGCAGACTCCTCCCTGGTAGTTCCGCCCCTTTCTCCAGCGTGGGAGGATGACGAGGCAACTCAGGAAATTAAGTTGCGCATTCGTGCGCCTCATCCCTTTTTCCCCCTTTTCAGGTTATTTGGGGAGCCCCTTGAAAGAGGGTTTTTTAAGGAACCTTTGCTGCTTTTTTTTTACCTATTTGGATTACAATTTTACCTGTTGTTTTTTACATGTGAATTACAAATTGCGACTGAGTTTGGGACTCCAGTGCTCCAGTTCTATGACAAGCGTCAGAAGAAAAGAGACGTGAGCATACTAGATAGGTGATATTTAAAATTTTTATATTATACCTATAATAATGTATTTGCACTTTACCATATATATGTCTCGAATATTCCCTCTGCCTCTGAGGAGTGCATGCCGCGGCCTCTCCTTGTACGTGCCTGCGTATTACGTAATCGCTTAGACAATAGTACGCTGAGATTCGTAAGCTATTTGTACGCTCATGCGTACGTCTTCTAAGAAGTTGCGTACATTTTGTAAATGAACGTTCGTTATTAGTGAGAATAGCACATAATAACGTATTTTGTACGCAAATACAACGAATCTATTTGACGAATATACGAATTTTAGGAAAAATTTGGCGAATAATTTTTTGAATGATTCGCTCATCTCTATTACTAAATAGACTTACCTTTCAAGATGGTGTGCTGCACCCACTGCTCCCTGGTCTTCTCTTGGCCCGCACTGCATTGTGACCTGATGTCGCACAGCATTAGGTCATAGTGTGCACACAGCATCCTGACACCTTATGCAGTCAGAACAGTGTAGTGTGTGCCCAGAGAAGACCAGGGAGCAGTGAGTGCAGCCAACTCTAGAAGCGCTTCACTCACCACTCCCCATGCATAAACATAAATTGCATTTGTTTTTGGCACATATTCAACAGACCATTCAAAATGGTCCTACCAAATGTTATGCCTGATAGTAATGTGAGACTAGCCCAAGCAGTAATAGCTGCTGTCTATACTGTCATGAGTCACAAATCTGTGTAGTCTCAGCTTTAAAAATGCTAAATAAGTCTGGTAGTGTAGAATTTCCCCTTGATAACACAGAATTTCTTTTTACAGCTAGTTTTCTTTTCAATTCACTTTGGCCTCAATGCGGACACAATATTCAAAATGACTTTTTTTAGACAGCCAAAATTCTTTCCACCAACATAATAGATGGGCAGCATTTTTCTCTGATCAAGGTGCAGTGGCATGCCTAACTGCCTATATTTTTCACTGCTTGACAATATGAGACTTTGAAAAAATCTCTAATCTCTGACTTTAAATTGAAATACAACGATTGTGAATGGTTTATGGCTTATAAAGTGCTGCCACATACTATGATTAACTCACCTACACTTGTAAAACTATATAAATATTACAGCATTAGTCAGAGAAGCCAATTCTAAAATGGGCACTAAAAATATAGATTCTGCTACGTAGTGACTCAGCAATTAAAAGTCTAAGGGCTCATTCATACCACCACAATTGCAGACAAGAATAGGCATTTCTATCGCGGCCGGTATCAATGTTATGCAGATCCACATTTTGCAGACCAAAAAATATTTGCCTCGTCTGAATGAGCCCACATATTAAATTCCTCTATCTTTTCCATAAGACCTTAAGAGTAGGCATATCTGACAAATATATACTTTTATATACCGTTTGACACTGTATTTATTATTTTTATGTACCATGCACAGTAACAAATAACTGTTTTGTTATGTTCATGACAGTACAGAAAAAACAAACAAATTTGGGCCAACTTGGTGTGGAAGTGGATAGCACCATGTTCCTTACAGAGACTGAGTGTAGCTCACTAAATGAACTGTTTCATTAGGCTTAGTTGCTTGAATGACTTTAGAGGGGTTTCATGCAGTTTTTAGTGATGTTTTCTGAACTTTTGCTTTTTCAGTCATTTTTTTTGGACTTGCACTTTTTGAAGTATATTTTGCAATAAAAACTATAGCTTGAGTCCAGATATTAGCTGAAAGTTTATGGAAAATATTAAACACGGGATGCATCTGCATAATGTTTGTTGCTGGCATTTCTTTCATTAGATTACATTTTTTATCCTTATTTCTTTTCAAAATACAGCATGCCATGGCTTGTTGATGTTTTTTTTTTTTTCAGTCATTTAGCCAACACTTTCTTTTTGGGAAGAAAGCTATGAAAAAAACACTGACTGTAAAATGCACTGAGGCAGATTTACAGATGTCGAATATGAGTCACAGTGTTAATATTAGGAAAATTTACTATTCTGGTAGAAGGACCTTTGTAAATTTAGAGTATCGAAAATCCTGAGTCAGAATTTCTGTGAGTCAGAATTTTGTCTGAATGCCAAAAATGTTGTCTTTGTGCAAAAAAATTGTCTGTGCACAAGTTTATGCCACTTATAAGTTGGTGTGGTTTTGCTTCAAAAATGTACCAAAATTAGTTGCATATTTCTAGGGAACCAGAGTAGCATTTAGGCTACACTCCTTTTCCCAGGAAGTCATACCCCTTTCCAGTGAATCCATACCCCTTCGGGGCATGATGAGGCATAAAATGCTTAGAAAAGAGTGATGCAAAAAAAAATTTGGTGCAAAATGTGCCAAAAACTATTTTCAATAGTAAATCTGCCCTAATGTTTGCAAAATGCTATAAAAACACCACAATTACTTTTACAGGTAAAATTTCCAGTTCAAAATTCATGTGTATAAGGACCCTAGAGGATACTGGAGGTCCCCTCAGATACAGTACCAGGTGGTAAAGGCTCCAGGACATTTATAGATTATATCCTCTATATACTTTATAACTGTATTGTACCTTCTACTGTATGTACTATGTACTATCTGATATGTACCGGGTAAGGCACAATCCCTTTTAAGGGGTTGTTCCATAAAAAAATATTCTACAGTTTTCAAAACAGCGCTTAGATCTGAATACTTTTGTAATTGCATGTAATACAAAATTTAGCATAGCCACTGAGTTATTCAATAAAATGTATCTGTATAGCATCACCTGCTGTTTGGTCTTTTTCTTATTTCTTTGACCTGCTCACTGAGAAGGCCGCACATGCTCAGTTTCGTCCTTCAAATGCCCTCCTGAATTGTGATATGGAGAGCTGAGACACACCTCCTGAGCTGCAGCAGAAAAAACACTCCCCTTGAACCGTCAGCTTGATATAAATCTAGCAGAACAATGAATGGGGAGATCTCTGGACACATGTGAGGTACAGGGCTGGTTCTAGCTTTGTTAGAAAGAGATTATCATGCACTATTTGCTGTCTGATTTTCATTTTTTACATTAGTCATGGGATAATCCCTTTAAGATCCTTTGCCCATTTGTATTTTTGTTCTGTTATGGTATTTACCGTCCAAAAAATGCAAGTACATTTTAATAATTTGGGCATTTGGGCACGCTACTGGGAAAAGTCCTGAACCTTTGGTCACAATTGAACATGGCATGTAAGGTGCTAAGGTCAATTGAGATCAGCATTATCAATGATCACAGGCATTAGCCCCAAATGTTTGCTGTTTAAAACAGCAAAAACATGATGGCCATGGTGCCTTCTGTTTTTTCCACAGTATATGTATGGAGGAGTTTTGGAAAGGGTTAACTGGTGTAATTTTTAGAGAGTTGACTTCCAATATGTAAAAGTATTAATCAGAAGAAGGCTACATTATTTAGTGAAGGAATCATTTTCAGCCACCATTTTGAAATCCACCATATTGAATTCCACTCAGGTTTTTCCAGTGGAAAGGGGGTAATGTGATATATCAGTCTTGGCTGCAATTTACTGGAAGTGTCAGTTTTGACCATCTTTATCTGTTTAAGAGCTAATCTGGGTCAAAGTTTCCTAAAGTGCATTACACAATGTGTTCTATGTGTCCACCATTGTGCCAAATGCTGTGGGTTTAACATTTAATCCAGTCATCAAGAACACACTGAAGAACCACAGTTGAAACTTCTTCACATTATAAAATTCACTATTTTAGGTGAACCATATTGTGTATAGCTCAAATAGCACAACAGTGTTTCATTATGAATAAATAGATACAGAAATTTTAGACAATCACAAGGAAAACCAATGGAGCTTGTACAATATCAGAGAAGCTGTTGTTGTTTTTGTTAGACAATTTAAATGATCTATATGTTTAATGTTATTGCTGACTGGAATAGGATGACAGCACTGAAGCAGCTGTTCCAGGTAGAAAAGCATATGGTCTAGGTGTTACTAGCTCAGCAGGATTCAAGGATTTCATATGGCTACATTTTTATGACTAATAAGTTGATACTTAGAAGTAGTGATATCTCAGCCACATGGGAGCCATTTCTTAATTATGAATTAGTAGTTAGACCATTTACAGTGCTGGTGACTTCTGGTCCTTGACATGGTAAAGAAGTCGAAAATAAATGGTTATTTATTGAAATGTGAGCATTCATAAGGCCAACAGTACGCCTTGGTTTTTCATCTTTAATATAAGACCTCAGATCACACCTCTAATGTTAATTAGATCGATCCCAGTTCAGACTCCCAATCATACCTCAGATCAGACCCCCATGTTAATCAGACCTCAGATCATGCAAAAAATAAATAAATCAACTCACCTCTCCTGTCCTGGCACTGACACTACGGCAGCTGTTCCTGAGATCCAGTGCTCTTCCTGCCTTGATGTGACCTGACTTTGCAGTTTGTGGCTGACAAAGATCAGGAATTGGTGATTACTAGAGATGAGCGAGCACTAAAATGCTCGGGTGCTCGTTATTCGAGTCGAACTTTTCCCGATGCTCGGGTGCTCGTTTCGAATAACGAACCCCATTGAAGTCAATGGGAGACTCGAGCATTTTTTGCAGGGGACCAAGGCTCTGCCTAGGGAAACCTCAGAAAATGATGGAAACACCACGGAAATGGACAGGAAACAGCAGGGGCAGCATGCATGGATACCTCTGAGGCTGCTTAATCCCACCATTACCCCAAATTCTCAGGCAACAGCCTGGTGGTTACCCTCATGGCAATTGTGCTCACCCAGACCAAGAAAGGCGATGCAAATACCCATCACATGTTAGGGAAGCACCCAACTAGGTGTAACGAAGGTCCATCACCGCCTGCAGGTGACACCACTGCTCATGCTGGCACTGCAGCTGACATCAAGTTTAGTATTTGTTCTTATCAGTTGCTGTGGATGTTGGTGGTATAGTGGTGAGCATAGCTGCTTCCCAAGCAGTTGACCCGGGTTTGATTCCCGTCTATCGCAGGAGGCAATTAAAAGAAGATCTAAAAAAAAATCAGTACAATATCTAATACGTCCCCTATCCGGGTAAATTGGCTAGTGTGGGTGGTCGTGACAACAGCTGGAATGGATTTGGAAAAACTGTTCAATTCTTGTATCAATTCTTCTCAGTTTAATACCGTATACGTTCCCTATCTTGGGACCTTATATTTCATGGATTTTTCGACCACGGAAAACGGAAAAAGAGCTTGCTCTGGCCAGGGGAGTGTAGCTAAGGGGGACTGCAGCTAAGGGGACGTGTCCATGCTCTGCCTATCTCAGGTCAGGAGGCAATTTAAAGAAGAACAAAAAAAAAATATCAGTACAACGTCCCCTATCCGGGTAAATTGTTTGGAGAGAGGGCCTGTAGGTGGGGGGGCAGGCTGGGGGGAAGGAGGTTGAGCTGGAAGAGCCAGAGGAGTGCCCCCTGGGCTAGCGTGTGTGGTGGTGATAACAGCCGGATGTATTTAGAATGACGACGCAGGACCCCAACTTAAAAATTTAGCATCAACCGGTACAGTCGTAAATTATGAGATTGATCAAGTGTGGTATGTCTTCTATGTATACTACTCAGTTTAATACCGTATATGGCAGCTATCTGGAAAAATAGTTTGCAGAGAGAGAAAGATAGGACAAAGACGTAAATTCTTTGGAGAGAGGGCCTGTAG
>ONZH01016387.1:0-17215 GCA_900303285.1 Rhinella marina
CCATGGTTTCGGAATGTGACGCCAGTCAAATCTGCAAACAGCACTCAATACCTACAAGAATAATAAAATAAAAGACGGTAATGCCATCAAATGGAAACGTAAATGAGTAGAGCAAAAAAGAGCAACAGAAAGTCCAACAGAAAACATCGCCTAGTATGGCGGGTAAGGGCGATAGTTCCATTCTAAGCCAATCCCATATATAGGGATTTAAAGGACACGTATCCATCACGTTCAAGGGAGGACAGATGATTATATTGGAGATCTAGTCCCCAATGGATTAAACTGGAACATGGGCGGAGTTCAAGTTCGTCCATGACGGGGGGTTTCTTGACGATGATAGGAGGCTCTTGGATTGAATGGTGTGGAATGTCTAGGATCCAATGTTGAGAGAGGAATCTGCCAGGTCTTCAACAGGGCTTGTCCTTCTTCGAATGTTCTGACCACATGAGTCTGGCCACTCTTGGTAATCAGCAACTTTAACGGGTATACCCACTTGTATACAAAACCACAATCCCGCAAAGTTATTGTAATAGGTAGCAACAAGCGGCGCTGACGTAAGGTATATGCAGATAAATCTGTATAAAGACGGAGAGATTGGAATGGTTCAGGTAAGGTACCTGCTTTCCTGGCTGCATTCATTACAGCTTCCTTGGTGGGAAAAAAGTGAACTCTGGTCAAAGTGTCCCGCGGTGCCTCAGGATCAATATGTTTAGGCCTAGGGACCCGATGTGCTCTATCTATTATTAATTCTGACTGTGTCAGTTGAGGTACAAGAGATAGAAAGAGCTTTTGCAGGTAAGAGGTCAATTCAGAGTTAGAAATGTCCTCTGGGATGCCACGAATCTTTATATTATTCCTCCATATCCGCCATTTTCAATTTCAAGGCCTCCAATTCATCAGACATATCATTATGAGCATCAATAACTGTATTTTGTGAGGTAGCAAACTCAGCCATTTTTGATTCAACATGAGAAAGCCTGTTTTCTGCAGCTTGAACCTTTGAAGTTAAAGGGACAATCAAAGCTGCAATATCGTGTTGCATAGAAGACCTCAACGCTATGAGCATGTGCTTCAGGGTATCCTCAGATACCAATTTTTCCGAAGTAGGGAAATCTATGAATGGTACCTCTGTGGGGTAGGCCCCTGCAGGTGAGATAGACGAGGAACCAGTCTGCGGGTCTGTGTCAAGGTCCATGCGCTGTCTTCGCTTCTGTGGGCTAGAAGAAGGTGACGAGACAGATGCAGCTGCTGTTCCAGTCGCGGCGCCATTTTGAGGAGATGCAGGGTCTCGGCTGTGGATGGATTCCTCACCCGGTGTAGGCGGCAATGGACGGGGATCCAGTTGTCCGGAGAGTGGTCAGGTATGAGCGGAGGAAGAGGGAGTCTCAGCCCGTGGGAGCTGCGGGGGAGTCAGCAGCGCGTACGGAGAAGGTGAGCCCACGTGGCCAGTGCTGCAGGCGCCATCTTGGATTCCTCCCTTCTCAAAATATTTCTCCAAATTCTCGCTTTGCAGCCTAGGTAGTTGCCTTTTGTTCTTCCCCATCTCTTCAGGAGTATAGATTCGAGCCCACTGACCCAATCAGGGTGATGTAGTTAGTGGATCGCTGCGGTATAGTCGCTCGTGGTGCAGGAGCTGTAGTCTCACGCTGCCATCTCAATCGGCGGCCAAGCCACGCCCCCGTGTTTTACCATTTAGTATGTGCTGGTGACTTGCATTATTCCTTCCCATGTGCATAACCTTACATTTATCAGTGTTAAACCTTATCTGCAACTTCTCTGCCCAAGCCTCCAATCTATCCAGATCCATCTGTAGCAGTATACTGTCCTCTTCTGTGTTAATTATTTTACACAGTTTAGTGTCATCTGCAAAAATTGATATTTTACTGTGCAAGCCTTCTACAAGATCATTAATAAATATATTGAAGAGAATAGGGCCCAATACTAACCCCTGTGGAACCCCACTAGTGACAGTGACCCAATCTGAGTGTGTATCCTTTAATAACCACCCTCAGTTTTCTATCGCTGAGGCAGTTACTTACCCACATACAGACATTTTCTGTCAGTCCAAGCATTCTCATTTTATATACTAACCTTTTATGTGGTACAGTGTCAAATGCTTTGGAGAAGTCCAGATATACAACATTAATTGATTCGCCGTGGTCAAGTCTAGAACTTACCTCCTCATAAAAAATGATTAAATTAGTTTGATATGACCGATCCCTTATGAAGCCATGGTGATCTGATGCTATTCGCTTTTTTTTTATTAAGATACTCTAAGATAGCATCTCTTAGAAAACCTTCAGTTTACACACGAGACGTTAAACTTACTGGCCTGTAGTTTCTGGGCTCTATTTTTGACCCCTTTAGGGAGATTGACAAGTATGCATGTGGAGTATTGTAGTCCAGTCAATGTTGCTCAGCCTTTCTGAGAAAAAAAAATTATTATTATTATTATTTTGAAATTCACAGATTCCTCGAACAAGGAGGAGAAAGGTATACACCACTAGTAGCTATAATCACAGTGAGAATGTGGCGCTAAAATGAAAACAAAAAAAACTTTATTAAAGAAGATTCATTCTAAAAGGTCCATACAAACATAAATAGAACATATTATTTTGGATACATCACACTGGGTTTGTCGGCTATAACAACAAAGAGAAGGTGACTGTGACAATGTAATAGCACAGATCACCTTACAAAGCCGACATACACCTATGTAAAGTATCCTTCAAACTAATAGCTGAACCCGTCAGGTTTGGCGCTTCTCATATATAAGTCACAAATTGCGGGTCAGGAAAGTAGCTGAAGCAGAATTATGTACATACGGGGCATGCATTGTCGCACATATGTGGTGCACAGAGACAGAGCTGTGCCAGACACAATTATTCAGTTGTGCTATTATATAGCAGAGATGCTATTAATAAATTAGTTTGCCCTGCCTATCAGTATAGTGGGTCATAATGGGCTTGACGCGTTTCGATTACTCATCAGGAGCCTGACCTATTGTCCCATATGTATCAGCAATTTTTAAAGCATATTTTAGGCAGAAACTAATAGCAGGACGCTGCGCATGCCATATTACATGCACACACAGCGTCTCCGGCACTAGGGCAGCCATAAGTCGCCCGCCGCACATTGGATCATTTATCTATTCAAAAGACCCCGCCTAAGAATATGATACGCCGATGGAAGCGAGACGTCGCAGAACAGGCGTGTCTAACAGTCACGCCTCCAGTGTCTCGGAAACCAATCTCAGAACAGCGTATCTCTGTTAACAAAACAGTGACACATTGTCACTGATACTCGGGGAAAATTCATAGGCGGATGTGAAGTCAATTAATCGCAGGAGGCATAACAGGAGGTAATAGTAAATAGCAGCCATGTCAAACATACCCACGCAAACGTTCTAGAAAATTGAGAACGAGCGCTCGTGCATATAAACAACTGCACAGCATGCAAGCGCACTGATGAAGCTGAAAACAATATGACATAGATGGGCCAACCGCAAAGCAGGCACACGTTTAGAAGCAATGTATTAAGTGAAATAAACCAAAACACAAAATACCGTACAACACTACTGATCGCTTGTTACAGAGACACAAAGTAGGCATACCAAAATGGAGAAATAAATCAAATTAAAGAAAGCAAACATAGGAGATGTGGTCATTCAGACCATTAGGACGCACAGTCCCAAGACGAAATGTCCACTGTGCTTCCTTTTGAAGAATCCGCTTGTCCAGGTCACACCACGAATGGAGGGCTTAACGATCTCAATACCCTGGAATTTGACAAAACCAGCGGCACCCCTATGCTGCTCCATAACATGGTGTGCAATGGACGTATCAGCACCATTGCGTATGTCATTGAGATGCTCTCCAATACGTCTGCGGAATTCACGTAAGGTTTTACCAACATATTGTGCCCCGCATTTGCAGGTCGCCAAGTACACCAGACCCATAGATTTGCAGTTAATGAAAGTCCTAATGGTGTATGTACGTGATGTGTGCGTGCTTCTAAATGTACTACCTGTTAGGATTGAACTACAGGCAATACAGTTGCCGCATTGAAAAGATCCAGCCAATGAGAGGAATGAACAGACGGCGCATACAGGCTATGGACCAGCCGATCCCTGATGTTCCTGCCTCTGCGATAAGTAATTGCAGGATAATCACCCACCAAATGCCCCACATCTGGGTCAGCTTGTAATATCCCCCAGTATGTGGACAAAATCTCCCTCATAGGGCCAGATGCATCATCAAAGTTGGCTATAATACGGATAGTGTCAGAATCCGATTGTCTTGCATTGGGGGTAAGCATTGATTTTCTATCTGCCCCCAGGGCATGCTGGTATGATTGTTTTAGAACTGTGGATGGATAACCTCGCTGCTGAAATCTCATTCACAAGTCAGCAGCAGCACCCCGAAAGTCCTTGAAGTTACTACAGTTCCGTCGCACCCTAAGATATTGGCCCTTAGGTATGCCACGCATAAGGGGTAATGGGTGATGGCTATGCCAACCTAAAAAATTATTAGTGGCTGTCTTCTTACGGAATAGACGGGTGCCAATGTTACCATCCACATTCTTATAAATCGTGAGATCAAGAAAATTGATCTCCGTAGGATCATGCTCAACATGGAGACCATCCATTTTATTGATGACCTCCATGGAGTCCCTAGTGTACGATGGGAGGGAGGTGACAAATGACCTTAGGGTGCGATCCACAAACATGCTAACATTTTGGGTAAGGCTATCATTGCCAGAAACAATTGGCCTCCCTTTTAGCGGATCAACACCCTTATGGATTTTTGGTAACCCATAGAAACATGACATCTGAGGATGTTTAGGTAGCAGAAACTCAAATTCGGATTTATTAATAAGCCTCCGACAAAGAGCGTCATTAAGAATGCACTTCAGCTCAGCAGTATGAGCCGAAAGTATGCCTGAGGGTATAACCTCATAGCACTGCCGGTCATTAAGAATCCTAAGGCACATCTGTTCGTACTGTGCCTGGTCCATAATAACCACGTTACCTCCTTTGTCGGAGGGTTTAATAACGATGGATTGGTCAGATTCCAACATCAAGAGGGCCTGCATCTCATTAGGTGTCATATTGTTTTTGCCCGATCTAAACCCCTCAAGGGGCTTAAGCTGGTCCACTACCACCTTCAAAAATACATCCATTGGCGTATTATCCCCAATGGGTGGATTCTTTGTAGAGGGGGGTCTGAAGTCAGTGAACGGACCTTCTCCTGGAGATCTGTTACCCTCTTCCCATAGCTCTGCCAACAGCTGAACATCTGGGAGATCAGACTCATCAATACCCAGCTCAGCACATTGGACCCTATTATGTGTGGCATAAAATTTCCTCCACTTTAATTTCCCCACAAACAGGTGGAGGTCTTTAACCCATGAGAAGAGGTCAAATTTATTGGTAGGAACAAAGGAGAGGCCCTTGCTGAGAACCCCCATTTCAACTGCAGTGAGGGTTTTCCGAGACGCTGGAGGCGTGACTGTTAGACACGCCTGTCCTCCAACGTCTCGCTTCCATCGGCGTATCATCTTCTTAGGCGGGGTCTTTTGAATAGATAAATGATCCAATGTGCGGCGGGCGCCTTATGGCCGCCCTAGTGCCGGAGACGCTGTGTGTGCATGTAATATGGCATGCGCAGCGTCCTGCTATTAGTTTCTGCCTAAAATATGCTTTAAAAATTGCTGATACATATGGGACAATAGGTCAGGCTCCTGATGAGTAATCGAAACGCGTCGAGCCCATTATGACCCACCATACTGATAGGCAGGGCAAACTAATTTATTAATAGCATATCTGGCTTCCGTCCTGAAGCATTGATGTATTTAGGAGGGGTGATGACTGTTGGCACAACTGAATAATTGTGTCTGGCACAGCTCTGTCTCTGTGCACCACATATGTGCGACAGTGCATGCCCCGTATGTACATAATTCTGCTTCAGCTACTTTCCTGACCCGCAATTTGTGACTTATATATGAGAAGCGCCAAACCTGACGGGTTCAGCTATTAGTTTGAAGGATACTTTACATAGGTGTATGTCTGCTTTGTAAGGTGATCTGTGCTATTACATTGTCACAGTCACCTTCTCTTTGTTGTTATAGCCGACAAACCCAGTGGGATGTATCCAAAATAATATGTTCTATTTATGTTTGTATGGACCATCATGCCTTTTAGAATGAATCTTCTTTAATAAAGTTTTTTTTGTTTTCATTTTAGCGCCACATTCTCACTGTGATTATTATTATTATTTTGTTTGTTTTTTACATATGTTTTAGATGTGTCTTACATCAAATAAGCCAGTCTTCTTTTCTTTTATAGAATGAAAGCTCATTTAAATATCTTTCCCAGAAACTCAAAGGTATGCAAAATCTGTGGAGTGGTGGCTAAAGACAGCTAATTGTGGCTACTGTCTTCTTGTTTTCTGATTTGTTTTTTTTTTTTGTTTTTTTATATCGTAGGAGACCGGAGGCTTTTATATACTAATTTTCAGATTAATTGGAGAATACTTGATTTGGGTCCAAATCGACTGTTTTGAAAAATTCGTTTATCACCAGTTTCTTGTTTTCTATATATAATAATGTAATTGTAATGTGATAATTGTACATATGTTTGTATGCTACTTGTTTTTTTTAAACATTAGATTTTTATTGACTTTTTTTTGCTACTTGTACTAAAGAAGACCTGTCACGTCCTATCGAAAGGGCAGTTGCCTGGTTGCCATTTTACAAATTTCAGAACTTTTTTTTTTCCTAGTCCCCCTCTCCCCATTCTTACGCAATTGTTTCTGGTATTTTTTGGCATCTAGTACATCTAGTATGTTATTCAAGCTGTGCATTGTCAAGGAGGCGTGATCCTCAACTGAATGTGACCCTGTCTATATTGATTGGACAGGATCAGAGCTCCGGTTTTCTCCCTGTTGAAGATTATACCTCATTAAGAGTGCACAGCCTGAATAACATATATGATGTAAAAATACTGGCATTAATTGCTTGGGGGGAAAAAAACTGTGCCAAAATATGCGGAGTTGTGGCAGGCAATTGTGGCTACTGTGTCTAGAGGACATGGCAGATCCTCCTTAAAGATATTATATTCAAAGCTTTTGGTGTTGATCCACTCAACTACATGCATAAAGGCTAGTAGACTAGATTGCTTTTTGCAGATTCATAAATATTCAAATGCTAGAAGAGCCCTAAATAGGGAACTATCCATTAAAAAAGTATTTTGTATCCTTCGGCATAGCATATACTGATAAGTGGACTTTGCAGAGCATGATAAGCAATTATATGCAGAACATTTGTGTTTAATATGGTGTGTTAGATTTTAATGTGCAGAAAAATAAGTCTTCTGGGATCAACTTAAACTGTGAAACTTGGTTGACTCAATTTCTTTCACATTAGCAGGTGCTGTATCTGGAGTCCACTTGTATTGAAACAAGAACAGTTTCAGGAAGATGATGGGCTTTGCCTCAAATAATCTGACCTACTGCCTGCAATTATAAATAGAATAAATGAAGACAAACTACTCTCACAATGCAGAAGTTATTAGTGCATGTAGAACTGCTTAACTCTTCTCTAAATTAATGTGCCTTGCAAATAACTGTATGTCACCTGATGCACTAAATGTGGAATTGGAGTAATATTTCCACATGGTGACTATACTTTAATACAAATTACCAGCATATTTATATTTTAAATTGAGCTTTGAATTAATACAATATGGGAGAGATGGGTGTAAAGGAACATTGGCTTAGTTGCTCCTAGCAACTAATTAGCTTCCACCTTTCATTTTCCAAATGAGCTCTGAAAAATGAAAAGTGGATTCTGATTGGTTGCTATGGGCATCTAAGACAGTTTTCTTTTACTCCAGTTTTGATAAATCTACCTCCTATGTGTTTACAACTTTTATATAGTTAAAGATTCAAAGATAGTTAAAGACAACAGACAACTACTTTACATGAAAAGTATGTAGGACCTTTGTTGCCCAATGGCTAATTTGTTTTATTAAAAATTGTAGATGGCAATCTACTAGTCCTTAAACAGGTTCTCTGGGAATGATTCAAAATGGCTGGCAGCAGCCTGTTCTAGAATGTGAGGAGGACTGGTTGCCACCACTTGCAGGACTAAACTCTGGCACTACATGTTGGTGAGTTTTTCTGTCAGGCTGCTCAGACATGATGGCATATCACAGGCAGTATAACACCATTACCATCTATCGTACAGTGGTGCAGGGTGTAGTGAAGGCCACCCCCCCTCACCCCCAGGCAGCTCCACAAATGGTGGCAGCCAGTCTTCCTCACATTCTAGGACAGGCTACAGGCCATTTTAAATCAATCCTGGAGAACCCTTTTAACTTGCAATTTAGAAGAAAGTAGGAAGCATTGTTGTCATCTTATTTTTAACGGGAACAGTTTACTGATCATTTTGGTTTTGACAATTGAGATTAGAGATGAGCGAATCGATTCGTCGATTCGTATCGAATCTTGGGATTTTTTAGCTGCGAAGCGAATCCGAATATTAGGTGATTCGCTTTGGCTTTGTACGCATTTGCTACGTAGTTTGTCCTATAAATTATACGCTATTGCTATGTATAAGTTTCTCTATACGCTGTTGCGTATTTCAATTCATTAGCGAACTTTTACTGTTAGTTCGTTTATCGTGCTCAAAAGCCCGGGAAGAAAGCGGTCACCTGACCTAGTGGGCAGGGCTTACTCTGATTGGCTCAGGCTGGGTAAGCCAGTGATGCATCACTTCTGCTGCGACTGCTGAGATGAGCAGAAGCACTGTGTGTGAAGTTCTGAGACTCTGAGACCTGTTTTGTGAAAATTGGGGTGTAATTGCTCTGAGAATCCATATTACAGATATCAGGGATACTGCAGGGCAAGTGCAGGGCCAGTTCAGGGCTAGTATTTAATCAAGCAGGGAGAGAAAGACAGGGAGAGATAGGGAGAGACAGGGAGAGACAGTGAGATACAGGGACAAAGACCAGCTGCAGGGCCATAGAGTCAATTGAAAAATGTCTGGAATGGATAAGCAAAAGGGGTCCAGTTCCAGCCAGACTTTGAGCTTTAAAAAAAAAGGAGAAGGTGGCACAGGGCAGCAGTGCCAAAAGACCTGTAGCTGGAGCATCTACTAGTAGTATTTGCAATACTTAGCCGTTGTTCCATCAGGCTAACCCACCGAGGCGCAAAATTGTAGTGGAGGAGAAAGTACATGAGGTAGTGGAGTGGATGGCACGCTCATCTCAGTCTCAGCCGGATGATCTGCTGTCATCTGCTGATACAGTATCCATATGTAGCCAGGGGTCAGACTCGTCCTGCTCCACCATTCCACTCAAGCAAACCCCTTCATTTTCTGCCACCTCTCGGGCTTCAGTGCTCCCTCCTAGTGGTGTCCCTTCTGCAATTTCTAAAAAAAAAAAGCCACCGAAGCCCACCTTATAATCCGGCGGTTATAGAGGACAGCCTTCCTGAGGATTTCTTAGAGGGCAGTCAGAGTTTGGACTGCCCGGAATTGTCAGTTGGTGGGGAACAGCCTAATTTGCATTCCGAAAAATGTGTTGTGGAGGAGTCTGATGATGAATCTGATGTGTTAGACCGGAGGACCTGGGAAGCGGATCGGGCTGGTGAGGAGGATTTGAGCTCAGAGGAGGAGGGTGGTAGTAGTAGTGGCAGCAACAGAGGGCAGAGGCGAGTTAGGCCCAGGGCTAGTGCTTCCCTGGGAACTAGCGAGACCCCAAATATAGTGGGGCCGGCACCAGGGTGTAAGCGTGCAAGGGCTACAAGCTTGGCCAGCTGTGGAGGGCGCACGTCGGGTGTGTGGAAGTATTTTACCACTCTGCCGGGGGATAGCAGTATGGCCACGTGTAATTTGTGTAAACAGAAATTGAGCCGTGGGAAAGCCACAAATGTTGGGACCACTGCTCTGTGGAACCATTTGAAGCGGCGTCATGCTGGCAATTTAGAGCAGCCCATTAATACTAAAGAGCTGGTTACTTCTCCCGGGGTCCCTTCTGTCAGGCAGGCCGCATCCAGGGCCATAGCTCAGCCCGCATCCCGGTGTGTAACTAGTACATCCACCTCATCGTCGGCCAGTGCGTGCATTTCTCCACCTCCTCTCATTCGGCAGCCGTCCATTGCCGAGTGCGTGGCCAGGAAGCAGTTTTACGCCACAAGTAATCCGACAGTGCGCAAACTGAATGGTCACCTGACAAAGTTGCTGGCTGTGCAGTCTCTGCCGTACCAGCTGGTTGACTGCCCAGCTTTTAGGGAGCTAATGGCTTGCGCTCAGCCACGCTGGCAGGTCCCTAGCCGGCATTACTTCTCCAACAAAGCTATCCCCGCCCTTTACTCCCACGTGGCTGACAATATTGGACGCTCCCTGCAGCTGTCTCTCTGCAGCACGGTGCAAGTCACGGTGGACACCTGGAGCAGTGCTTACGGCCAGGGGCAATACATGTCCTTTACTGCCCACTGGCTGAATGTATTTAGTGGCAGCGAGGCAGGAACCCCCCAGCAACCCGGTCAATTGCTGTTGGCACCTCCACGTGCTTTCCAGCCAGGATTGCAGCAGACCACCCAACAACTATCCACTTCCACCTCCACGGGCAGTCCGCCTGCTGGAGCGTCAGGGCAGCGAGTTACCCCCGCTCCTTCATATCACATGTGCCAGGTGAAACGCTGCCATGCAGTGTTAGACTTAGTTTGTCTTGGCAGTAGCAGCCACACAGGCCAGCGCTTGCTGCATTACATGAAGCAGCAAATAGCGCGCTGGCTGACTCCACGGCAGCTGGAAGTGGGCAAGGTAGTGAGTGACAATGGGACAAATATAGTGGCAGCGCTGAACCTGGGTCAATTCTCGCATGCTCCCTGTATGGCACATGTCCTAAATCTAGTGGTGCAAAGATTTCTAAAACATTCACTGGCCTGCGCACAGTGCTGGCAAAGTCGCGGAAGCTTTGCACTCATTTCAGCCATTCATATGTATCTCGCCACGCTCTGGTGGAACTGCAGCGTCAAAACGGTCTTCCGCCACACTGCTTAATAGGTGACGTGGCGACCCGGTGGAATTCCACTCTTCATATGTTGCAGCGACTCCTAGAGCAGCGTAGAGCAGTGGACAATTTTGTCCAGCAGCAGCCAGAATCTTCCAGCATAGAGAGCAGGTGCAGCTTTGATTTCTGGCAGTGGAGGCTGGTCCGAGATGCCTGCACTGTTTTAAGGCTCTTAGAAGAAGCCACCAAATTGGTCAGCCGGGACAGCTGCTGTGTGAACAACATAATTTCAATAATATTTGTGCTGGAAAAGACACTCACGCTCATGCAGCAGGGGGCAATGGGGGAAGGAAATCCTGGTCATTTGTCTACCTGTCATGCTGTCACTGTAGGGGAGCCCCAACGCCAAAATTCCCTTGTGGAGCAGGAGGAGGATGAGGATGAGCATCTTCAGTTAGAGGAGGGGGAAGAGGAGGAGGATTTTAATGAGGGTGATGATGACCAGGAGGAGACACAGCTGGAGGATGAGGATGATGAGACTTTCAGGGACACAGCAGTTTCTCAGAGAGAGGCTGAGATGGAAAGAAGTGGCCTCTCAGGCATGCTGGGCAGGATGGCGAGTTGTATGCTCACATGCTTACGCACTGACAGGCGAATCCTAAACATAAGGCAGAATGACGAATACTGTCTGGCGATGCTTCTGGACCCGCGGTATCAATCCAACATGGGGGATTGTTTTCCTCCCCAGGAAAGGGAAGAGAAATTAGTATCATTGCGGGAGAAGCTATGTAGTAACCTGGCCACAGCTTTTAGCCAGCCCCAGCCTGCTGCAGCATGTCTGAGAAGGAGGTCCGGCCGAGTAATCCACCTTCTGCCACAACCAGCAGCAGCCAGTTAAGCCTAATTAGTATGATGCAGGAATTTTTCTCTTCAGGCTCCCAACAGCTGCAGCCAAGTGAGCAGGCCCAGATCACCCGCCTCAATGAGCAGGTTCAGGCGTACCTGCAGTCTGGCTCACAAAGCCTCTTCTCAGACCCCCTGGACTTCTGGGCAGGCAGATTACAACAGTGGCTGGAACTGTCCCACTATGCACTAGGGATTCTTTCCTGCCCAGCCTCAAGTGTCATGTCAGAGAGGGTTTTTAGTGCCGCTGGGGGGGTGGTGACACCCAAAAGGACAAATCTGTCACCGGGCAGTGTTCAAAAAAATACCTTTATAAAAATGAATAAAGGCTGGATTACATCCGAATTTCATACTCCTCTTGCTGATGCTGGTGGCGATTAGATCAGGCCTTGCAGGGCAGAATAGTCTGAGTGTCTTCCCACTGTTGCTGTCAGCCGGGCCATAATTTTACAGCCAAATGTCTTGTGTCATGTAATGGGCTGTGCGAACCCGAAGTCTCCTAAACCCTATTTCAAAACCAAACACTTTTGTCTACCTCCGCCTCTGTTTTCTACGCTAAGTAGGAGAGTAGCTGTTGTTAGTTAACGTTACTAATAGTTCTATTTAGTATTGTTAAGTTTGTTTTTGAGCCTCAGCCTTTAGCCCCCCTCCAAAAAAAAATATATATATGTGTTATATATATTTAAAAAATAAAAATAAAAAAAATTTTTACACTGCCTCTGCCTCCTGTACAAGTTATATTAGCGGACATTGTTATACACCACTGCAGTCTGTTGTATTTATTTTACCAATCACTCTATGCTGATATACCCTGTCCCCTACTACTACTGTCCAGGGCAGCCATAAAAAGATCATATATAATTTTCACTGCCTATATACAGGCTTGTTGCCCAAACAAGCCAATCCTTTTTTATTTTTCTGTCTGTCGATTGTAATCAGAGAACAGGAGTGTGTGTAATGTAGTAATACTTCGGCCGGCAGACACCGCTGTGTTCATTAATATGGGAAAATGGCCGTGGGAAAAAAACTCTGTCTTCTTCACACTATTTCAGGATCAGGAAGGTGTTAAAGGTTTAACAAAACACTCAAAACACAGGTTTTTCAAGAATATTTTAGTAATAAATAAAAACTTTTTAACAAATAAATAATATAATAAACAAAAGAAAGGAACAAAAAAATAAGATTACGCCGGCCTTTGCCGACGTCGGGCCATCATGTCCTGCAGCTCTTGCAGCTCCAGCTGCAGGCCACCAATGAGCCGGGAGGCAGCGTGGAGCCTGGAGCCAAGGCGCCGTAATCCAGCCTCCACTTCGAAGTCAGTGGGGATGTCTGTAGGGGTGGAAACAGTTATGTACTTAGTTTGTATGATCGAGTTACAGTGGTTGTCCCACAAAAAAAATCTAAACTTTAATGTACTGGAGCAAATTATTCTGTGACATGTATTCTGTACTGACTGAGCCTTTTGTAGTACTTACTGGACACCCATACGGCGTGGTCTTCCCATGGTTCAGGGGAAAACTGCTCCCTGTCGGTTGGAGCTACCAAAGATAAACCATACATTTAGCTCATATTTTGAAGACAGAAGGTCCAACCGTTACACTTTTTTTTTTTACCTACCTTCTGGTAGCTGGACTGGTGGTGTTGGAGGGGCAGGTGGGGTCCTCTCTCGCTGGGATGGAGGACGGTGAGAGCGGTTCCTCTGTGGTGTAGCAGCTGTCAAAAATCATGAAATAATGGCCTAAGGCTAATTCTACACTAGCGGCAGCCCGGAACCGGCGGGTGAAGGGTCCCTCTGGATCCGCGCTGCCGCAGGTACACGTGTGGGGCCGGAACCGCGCTCCGGCCCAAATTCACTGTAATGGGGGCGGACCGCAAATCCGGCCACAGCATGTTAACCCCTGCTGAGAGGCAGCCGGAGTGAAAACACAAGTTACATGGTGTATTTTCGCTCCGGCTGCCTCTCAGCAGGGGTTAACGTGCTGTGGCCGGATTCGCGGCCCACCCCCATTACAGTGAATTTGGGCCGGAGCGCGGTTCTGGCCCCACACGTGTACCTGCGGCACCACGGATCCGGAGGGACCCTTCACCCGCTGGAACTGGGCTGCTGCTAGTGTAGAAGTAGCCTTACATTCAACTCTAATGAACAGTTGTAGCTACATGGGAATAGTTTGGGGCTGGAGGATCCTGTTCCTAACCACTAATGCTCTTACTGCAGCTGCACTCCCACGTAGCTTGGATGAAAAATAACTTAAATATGTTTTACACTTACTAGAGGCTGCAGGTACTTCAGGGGCTGTCCTGCCTCGACGGTGGTGACGCCGTCGTTGACGGTGCTCTGCAACATAAAACTGTACACAATTGTTAGATGATGAGTCTTTTTAATACTAACACATACTAATTTTAAGATATTATGGTTGGGAGAGGGGAGCCATATCATATTTTTTTCTTCTAAAAAGGTATTTATGGCAATAGATAACGTTATCGTCGCAATAACTTTCTTTATATAGTTAACACGGTGCGGTAGGAATACTTTGGATATCGCCCACTGACAGTAGCTGCAGCATGGGCACATCTTTGAGTCTGTGTGTAGGAGGAGGAGGCGCTAACTATGAAGGGGCATATAAGGGTACTTTCATTCGAACTAGTGCATTTGCATGATACAAACGGGAGAACGGCCAGCACCATTAACAATAATGACTATAACAACTTAAGTTGTTTGGGTCGAGAGTTAGAGGCGTTGCCTAGCATGAAACAAAATTACTGCAGCGCACTACGCACGACCATGTTGTCCTTCTATACTTTTTTCCATTATTCGCAGTGACTGCTGGTATATACAATACAGTACACTAATTTTTTTACATGTTTTTACTTACCAAATATTTTGTTACTCACCCTGCCGTATCTCTGCGCAGATCTCATTAAGCCGCTCTGGGCATTTGAATTTCAGATCGGACTATTTCCGCTGGATCTGGCCCGGGGTCCGCACGGTGTGGAAACGATGGCGCAGGCCTTGGATCACCTGCTGGACCACCTTCTTCTTATGCTGGTTTGGATGGCGGTGTGTGCCATAGTAATCCTCTCTGTCCATCAGCCGGATCAGGAATTTCAGCTCTTCAGAGCTAAATGATGAGGATCGCCTGGATGCCATTTTTGAATATTCGCTCTGCCTCTGAGGAGTGCACGCCGTACCCTCTCATCGTGCGTGCCTGCGTATTACGTAATTGCGTAGACAATAGAACGCTGAGTATTCGTACGCTATTTGCGTACGTCTTCTAAGAAGTTGCGTACACTTTTTAAATGAACGTTCGTTATTAGTGCGCGAATGTTCGCTAATAGCACATAATAACGTATATTTTTTGTACGCAAATACAACTAATCTATTCGTCGAATATACGAATCTTAGGAAAAGTTTGGCAAATAATTTTTTGAATGATTCGCTCATCTCTAATTGAGATCCTCCTCTATAACACCTAAAACTCTTAGCTTAGTTGCTCATTTAAATCTATCCAGCACCACTCCTGACCAGGCTGTACACAACCCCTGGTAGGAGAAGAACTGTTTAGAGAATATGTACAATTAGACAGTTGATTTTTAATTATATAAATGAAGGGCATGTTTAATGGTAGAAAAACACAATTAAATGGTAAAAATCTGGCTGCTGCCTCCATATTATGAAATCAGCTCATGTTCATATGGTATCTCTGCCCCTGAAGTCATTATAACAAAAATGAACTGCTACTATATGCTTATATAATCTCATATGCTTTATTACAGCTATTTAATGTTAGTCTTTTCATAAAATTAGATTTTGTTTAATTTATCTAGTATCATAGGGGTTATCACATGAAAAGTACTTCTATGCTATAAAGAGGGCAATTCAAATGAAGTATTATTCCAATATACATGCAATAAAGTATTACCAATATTTTTTGTGCAGATTACATTTTATTCTCTGGTACTACTCCCTGCTGTTTCTCATGTGGTAGAAATTATGGTCTACATAGTCCTGTATTCAGTGATGGACCAAAATAGAAATATGAAGCTATATAACGTATCTCTAGACAGTAGCAAAGGAAATTGGGGAAGGCATTGCATACCATATTTTTAGGTTGCTTTCACATGGTTTGTGTGGTCTTAAAATGTGGTCCATGTGACAGCTGCACTTCCTGGACCGACTGCGGATCACGTGAACAAGACTTACTGCATCATAGTGCTTTAGTGAATTTGGCTCACATAAATCACTGTCGGTACAGGAAATGTGTTTAGCACACAAACTATATTTCACAAACCACATATGGCCGTGTGAAAGCAGCCTTAGTGGAATCACTAGACATATGTGTGATTGAGTATTTTTTGCAGGGCTATGCACTTGTAGGGTTAATAATATGCAAGCAGCATATGTCCTAGGGGGAGTAAACTGGGAGAGTCACTTGTTGAGGAGGATCTTGGGTGTATTAGTAGATCATAGACTAAATAACAGCATGAAATGCTGTTATTTAGCATGTAATGCCAGTCAGCAGCCTCTAAGGCCAACAGAATTTTGTCTTGTATTAAAAAAGGTATTGACTCGCGGGACAGGGATGTAATATTGCAAAGCGTTGGTGCGGCATCAACTGGAATACGCGGTTCAGTTCTGGGCACAAGTCCATAAAAAGGATGCCCTGGAGTTAGAAAAAGTACAGAGGAGAGCAACTAAACTCATAAAGGGCCTGGAAGATCTTAGTTATGAGCAAAGATTAAATGAACTGAATTTTTTTAGACTTGAAAAAAAAGACATCTAAGGGGGGACATGATTGATCTGTACAAAAATATAAAGGACCATACAAAAATATCAAGGGAAGTTTATTCTGTGTTAACCCCCCCCCCCCAAAAAAAAAAACAAGAGGCCACTCTCTACGACTGGAGAACAAAAGATTTGGTCATAAATGGCGATAAGCATTCTTTACAGTAAGATCTGTGAATCTCTGGAATAGTCTGCTACAGGAGCTGGTCATAGCAAATAGAGTAGATGGCTTCAAAAAAGGTTTAGATGACTTTTTAATTGAAAATAACTAGAGATGAGCGAGTAGTGTTCGATCGAGCCGGTATTCGATCGAATACTACGCTATTCGGCATACTCTATTTCGATCGAGTATAACGGCGATGGCGCACTTAGAATTTGTTTCCCCTCCCACCTTCCCTGGCGCTCTTTTTCCACCAATCACCATGCAGGGGGGGTATGACAGGCTCGCAGAGCACGCTGGCAGCGCAAAAACGGCGTCTACATTGATTGGCTGGAAAAACCACGTGACCTCG